>JASEVX010000001.1:106745648-106758863 GCA_031761405.1 Serripes groenlandicus | reverse complement strand
TTGTTTTTGACAGGACATAACATATATTCGAACTTGGCCTAGATAGCATCAGGACAAACTTTCTGACAAAGTTTCAACATGCTCAAGTTTAGAATGTGGCTTCCAGAGTGTTAAACAATATTTCCTTCAATTTGGCCTAGTGACCTAGTTTTTGACCCGACATGACATGTATTCGAACTTGGCCTATATATCACTAAGACTATCATTCTGATAAGTTTCAACATGCTCAAGTCACAAATGCGACTTCCACAGTGTTAACAAGATTTTCTTCAATTTGACCTAGTGACCTAGTTTTGACCCGACATGACCCAGTTTCGAATTTTGCTTAGATTTGATCGAGATATATGTTCTGATAAACTTTCATGAAGATTGGATGCAAAATGTTGCCTCTAGAGTGTTAACAAGCAAATGTTGACGACGGACGACGGACGACGAACGGACAGACTCATGGGAGAGTAATTGTGGGGTTATTTCGTTTGATGCTTTTTTTTGTGGGTGCACCCCACAAGTATGCAATTCATTCCCGTAATTAACCCCCTTTTACGGAATGAATAACATTAATATTCAAATGAGATACCCGTTATAAAAAAATAAAAATAAAAATATTTATCTAAGTGTCTTTATAAGGGTAGTGGATGGGCAGTCCACAAGCACCCCACAAGTACTCTCTCATGCGGAGGACGGACAAAAGGTTGTAAGTGTTGTCTGTGTTTAGCAAATGTGATTCTAAAAAAGGGATGTTTACTATAGTAAACAGAGCTTTGAACGCTTGACGTGAAAGGATGTTCCCGTCGTTTGCATCTCCCCGTATCATGTTGTCAAGATCCATATGAAAGGGTATAACTATCACGGGCTATATTCAGTCAGCTGTGACCGTTGAAACCCTCAGCTGTGACCCGTTGAACCCTCATCGGTGTGTTCTAAACGTGAGAAGGTAAACTGCCCGACCTGCCCGGCTCAGTTTTACATTCTGACAGGATCATCTTCACAAGTCCTGTATAGTTATTCATACGTCCATCGTTCAAGTTCTACTTTAATAGTAGATTGCAGAGCACTCACTCGTTTTGCGATTTGTTTATGGCGTATGATAGTTTGAATTCACACTTGTAAATAAATTTGCATTTTAGTAAATGTGTTCATAGAACAACATTTGAATGGCGTTATGTAAGGGTATTTTATAAAGACGGCTGGATGGTACGAGAATATCTTAAATATTTAATCTTTTTGTTCTAATCGGGGTCTAAACTAATAATGTTTATGCTAGGTGACAACACCGTATCCCGAATGATAAAAGTATGTCTGTCTGTCTATCTAACTGTATGTCTGTATGTCTGTCTGTTTCTCTCTCTCTCCTCTCTCTCTCCTCTCTCTCTCTCTCTCTCTCTCTCTCTCTCTCTCTCTCTCTCTCTCTTCTCTCTCTCTCTCTCTCTCTCTCTCTCTCTCTCTCTCTCTCTCTCCTCTCTCTCTCTCTCCTCTCTTTCTCCTCTCTCTCTCTCTTCTCTCTCTCTTTCTCTCTCTCTCTCTCTCTCTGTCTCTATATATATATATATATTTGTATCTTCGTCAGTGCAGACGAAATGCAAATTAGAAATGGATAAATAGCTAATAATGATATTTTTCCTTTATTACAAGAATCTTTTAACTTTTCGTTAATTATACGTTAATGTATAGATAGATATCTATCATGTGTTCGTCGAGGTGATTTTAGAGTTGTCTGCAGCATGTTATATTATATAAGGGAACTGCGTTAATATCTATCCAGGGAGGTACTATCTTCGTGATATATACTAATCCGTATCCTGCTGAATTATTTACCCTTCCCAGACGTGTTCTGAATACTATGCAGCAGTCGATTTAAGAAAACGTTGTGGGAAATGGGAAAATGAGAAATTGCACACAGTGAGCAATTTCTTGTTTTGCTTCAATGTTTTTAACTCTATACAATGTTCAAACTTTCAATTATAGAGATTTATCATAGTTTTACCAGAGGTTATCGAAGATGTCTGCTGCAGATTTGTCAGAATGTCGGAAAGGGTTACGTAATCTACTTTATTACGTAGCTCCCTAAGGAGTTAGGGACATATTCAAAACACATTGTTAGCTTTTTATGTTTTCTCCTTCATTTTAATTTCGGGGAATCCGCCGTTGCCGAGAGGTTAGCGTCATCGATTTGGAACAGAATGTCCCGGGTTCGATCCCTAGTCGCGGCAGTCATGACGGAGAACCCTTAGTCAATGCACATTTTCTATTCGGGTACTGAATTGTTTACCAATAGTGCACGCAGAGTGATCTTAGTCAGCATTAGTCAAACTATATATAATAATTATAGGGGGCATTAGTCAAACTATATACAATAATTATAGAGGGCATTAGTCAAACTATATATAATAATTATAGAGGGCATTAGTCAAACTATACTACAATAATTATAGAGGGCATTAGTCAAACTATATATAATAATTATAGTCGGCATTAGTCAAACTATATATAATAATTATAGAGGGCATTAGTCAAACTATATATAATATTATAGAGGGCATTAGTCAAACTATATACAATAATTATAGCGGGCATTAGTCAAACTATATACAATAATTATAGAGGACATTAGTCAAACTATATACAATAATTGTAGAGGGCATTAGTCAAACTATATATAATAATTATAGAGGGCATTAGTCAAACTATATACAATAATTATAGAGGGCATTAGTCAAACTATATACAATAATTATAGAGGGCATTAGTCAAACTATATACAATAATTGTAGAGGGCATTAGTCAAACTATATATAATAATTATAGAGGGCATTAGTCAAACTATATACAATAATTATAGCGGGCATTAGTCAAACTATATACAATAATTATAGAGGACATTAGTCAAACTATATACAATAATTATAGAGGCATTAGTCAAACTATATACAATAATTATAGAGGGCATTAGTCAAATTATATATAATAATTATAGAGGGCATTAGTCAAACTATATACAATAATTATAGAGGGCATTAGTCAAACTATATATAATAATTATAGAGGGCATAAGTCAAACTATATACAATAATTATAGAGGGCATTAGTCAAACTATATACAATAAGTATAGAGGACATTAGTCAAACTATATACACTAATTATAGAGGGCATTAGAACTATATACAATAATTATAGAGGACATTAGTCAAACTATATACAATAATTATAGAGGGCATTAGTCAAACTATATACAATAATTATAGAGGGCATTAGTCAAACTATATATAATAATTATAGAGGTGTGTATACGGCTAGCACACGCCTGAATGCTCAGATTATGTGTGAGTGTGTGTGGCGGGGGGGGGGGGGGGGGGGGAGGGAAGGGGGTTATAAGGTGGGCTAAATAGGCTCTTGTCCTCTTGTCTTGAATTAAACGAACTAATGTCCTATTCGAGGTTATAAAACTGGATAATAAATCGGTGAGATTAGTTTCATAACAAACAACCTACCACATCATTAACTGATATATATTCTTTTGACTTTTTGTCGTGCATTATAAATCAATAAGGTAAGAGCGTCTAGTCTAGATAAGAATGAATTATGATTGTCATTGAGACAGGACATTGTAACACGAACACCGGCTGCCTGACATAGATTGTGTTTCAAGTTAAAGCCGCGCCATGACAGTTAAGTCTCAAGCTATCTGCGTAGTGAAGACTCCGGTGAGCATGTATATCCACACGGTCTCACTATCGTTATAACTGTCCGCCTATATATAGACGTAAATGTATGGCCAGACGAAACGTTAGACGTAGTGTAGTGCCTCTAGTTTTACGCCAATGTCAGGTTTAATGAGTTCAAGGCGGAGTGTAGTGCCTCTAGTGTTACGCCAATGTCAGGTTTAATGAGTTCAAGGCGGAGTGTAGTGCCTCTAGTGTTACGCCAATGTCAGGTTTAATGAGTTCAAGGCGGAGTGTAGTGCCTCTAGTTTTACGCCAATATCAGGTTTAATGAGTTCAAGGCGGAGTGTAGTGCCTCTAGTTTAACGCCAATGCCAGGTTAATGAGTTCAATGCGGAGTGTAGTTCCTCTAGATTAACGCCAATGCCAGGTTTAATGAGTTCAAGGCGGAGTGTAGTGCCTCTATATTTACGCCAATGCCAGGTTTAATGAGTTCAAGGCGGAGTGTAGGGCCTCTATATTTACGCCAATGTCAGGTTTAATGAGTTCAAGGCGGAGTGTAGTGCCTCTATATTTACGCCAATGCCAGGTTTAATGAGTTCAAGGCGGAGTGTAGTGCCTCTATATTTACGCCAATGTCAGGTTTAATGAGTTCAAGGCGGAGTGTAGTGCCTCTATATTTACGCCAATGCCAGGTTTAATGAGTTCAAGGCGGAGTGTAGTGCCTCTAGATTTACGCCAATGTCAGGTTTATTGAGTTCAAGGCGGAGTGTAGTGCCTCTATATTTACGCCAATGCCAGGTTTAATGAGTTCAAGGCGGAGTGTAGTGCCTCTATATTTACGCCAATGTCAGGTTTATTGAGTTCAAGGCGGAGTGTAGTTCCTCTAGATTAACGCCAATGTCAGGTTGAATGAGTTCAACGCGGAGTGTCAATGGGACCAGAACTCTCTATACTCAGTTCTTATTCTTCCAAACGCTTTCAAGTATTTTTCTTTACGTTTATATATTCGCAAATGCAGGTGAGGTTACCGTGGGATTATATTTAAAACAGCCAGGGCCTCGCGAATTTGATTTTTGAATTTGGACTGTATAAAATACAATCCGTATTTAAGGTCCAACGATAATTCACACATGTTCGGGATATTTCTATGGAAATTCTTGTTATACCTATGTTTGAAAGGCCATCTCCGCCTGAGCTTATTTTCATCGAAATAGTCCGTCATAAAGATGTTGTTGATTTGAAATGCTAGTGTCGCTCTAGCTGACTGCTTTGAATATGTGAAAAAAGAGTTTACATTATATGTTCATGTATTTTTCAATTTTTCAATTTCAAAGTATATGTGATTTAGTGAAAGCGCTTTAATTAAAGATGTTTAAATTTGACCTAGCATGCAAAGAGAAAGTGGGTATAAGATGAACTAAATTAGGCCGTGTTGTGTCAGGTTGCGAAGGAGGAGTATCTATTTTTAAGTGACACGTTCCGTCTATATCAGGGATTGAGTGACACAGGCCAAGGACGTTTGTGACATCATTGCCAAAATGTGTTGCCCACATTTATTTACATAATGACCGACTGTTATGGATTCATCACTATTTTAAAACTTACATTTTCCAACAGTAGCTCTTTTTTTTTGTGACCTTTAAGTTGTTAATAACGATATCATCTGAATGAAGCCGCAATACCATATATAAAATCGTACAGTGTAACCTACGCGTGTGCTGATGGAGCGTATTTGTCTTTATTTAGGGACACATATTTACAGGGATCTGATAATTATCCCGTTTAAAGGTTGGCTTCGTTAAGGTAAGGATTATTGATTAATTGATTGTTTGGTGTTTTTCGCCGATTATAACAATGTACTAGTTATATCACGGCGTAATGCTAACCCAGCAACCCTGAAAACCAAGGAGGGCAGCCATTACTACCATTTTTAAAGTCTTTGGTATGACCCGGCCTGGAATCGAGCCCACGACCGCCCGCATCCGAGGCGGACGCTCTTCCACTACACCATCGAGGCGGTCATGCGTCGTCCATCGTGCGTCGTCCGTCGTGCGTCGTGCGTCAACTTCTTTTCCTCAGTAACCAGTGGGTCAATTGGGATGAAACAGAAACCATCCTCTCAATGACCTCACCAGATTTTCTTAACATTTTTGGGATCCATGCAGTTTCCATGGCACCGAATGAAAACAACTTCAAAATTCTTCTCCTCCCAAACTGGTTGGCAGATTTTCAAATAATTTTGTAAAAATGTTCCTTAAGTGACCCACTATCAGATTCCTTCAAGCCATGTTGATTGGTCGAAAACCATGGCCGCCAGGGGTCGGGGCTATTTTGCCTTATATGGCTATAGTGAAAACTTAAAAAATCAGGTGAGCGATCCAGGGCCATCATGGCCCTCTTGTTTACATTGCAGTATCGATCTAGTGCCAAACTAAACCAAGCCCCGATAGCTCAGTCGGCAAATGCACAAGCTACTAATCCCGGTTTTGTCAGTTCGAACCCCAGCTCGTCGAATATTCTTCCCACGTTTGACACAATAAATTGTGACACGCGTCTTCGATTCTTTCACCAATGGCATAGCAGTCTATGTGGAGAAGCAGTAAGTTGCGTGGAAAGACTGTTATTTTGAGTACTGGTCTTAGAAAGCCTTGAAACACACGAGGAGGTGAACAAGCCGCCGTGATATTACTGGAGAGTTGTTGAAAATGGTGTTAACCTCCAATCAAACAATTATCACTTTGAGCCGTCCCGCGAGAAAACCAACATTATGGTATGTGCGTAATGTATCGACCCAGATCGGCTAATCCGGTCCAACACATTTAGTTTCAGGGGGATAGAGGTATAGATCATTCCTGCAACCGAAAATCCACAGGAAGGGAAAAGTGTCTGTCCGGGTTAGCATGCAAGGCATGCTTCGGCTGATCCGGGTCGATACTTTACGCAGAGTCCATAATGTTGGTTTTCTCGCGGAACGGCTCTTTTGGGGCGATAATGCCAACCTCTCTGACTTGAACCCGAAAATGCCGTCTAGTTTACATTATTTAAAAAAGTATCGGAACATTGCGTTAAACATGTTTTCATAGTCACCATGACGAGAAACGATGTTTGATATTCAAGACTTGAAAATGTTTACCATGTATTCATGTTACCCTGATTTAATGTCTACATCACGTCACACAAAATAAGACGTCGACTGTAATTTGCAATGCAGAGAATATAATATTATTTCAACGATGTCAAATGTATACAGCAAGTCAAAAGTCTTACCTTTCAAGACGATGTGTTCATACGGCATATAAAATCAGTGCGGTTCATCGTGTTCTAGAATTCTAATTAACCGTTAGGAAGCATTTGTCTTAACCTTTTCACCACAAACCTGCAGTAGATGACTTAGAAAAATAAAGATCAATTTTCGAATGAACGTGTAATTATCAAATAGAGAAGAAAACATTGTAACAAACGAGAAACTGCTCATTTTCAGCAACATCGAAAGATGTCTGCTTCTCTGTAGGTAAGGGTGAATCAAAGACGTGTTCACAAAACGAATTGACATTTTGCATATGGTGTATATGGATCTGAACAAACTTAATGTCGTATCAACGATCGACCAACAGTGTTAAAGAACAGGAACTGTTAACGGAAAAAACCTGCTAAAGAACCAAAAGTGTTAAAGAGCCAATAGTGTTTAAGAACCGAAGAAGTTAAAGCACCAATATTGTTGAATAACCAAAAAGAGTAAAAGAACCAAAACGGTTAAAGAACTAGCAGCGTTAAAGATAACAAAACTGTTAAGGAAACCACAGTGTTAAAGAACTAAAGTGTTAAAGAACCAAAAGTGTTAAAGAACCAAAGTGTTAAAGAACCAAAAGTGTTTAAGAACCAAAAAGAGTTAAAGGACCAAATAAGTGGGGGTAAAACAAACGAGTTCAAGAACCGAATGTGTTGAAAAACAAAAAGAGTAAAAGTACCGAAAGTGTTAAAGAACAAAAACTGTTAAAGAACCAAAAGTGTTAAACAGCCAAACGTTTTTTAGATCACCTAGAGCCAAAGGCTCAAGGTGAGCTATTCTGTTCACTCTGTGTCCGTCGTCCGTCGTCCGTCGTCGTCCGTCGTTAACTTTTAGCTTTAAACATCATCTCCTCCTGAACCGCAAGAACAATTTCCACCAAACAATGTTCCTCTGGTGGTCCTCTTTCAAAATTGTTCAAAGATTTAAATTCCATTGAGAACTTTGGTTGCTGCGGCATCAGAAAGGGGACAAAATGTCCAAACTTTTCTTCTCCTCCGAATCTGCCTGTCAGATTCAAATATAATTTAGTAGAAATGTTCCTTGGGTGACCTTCTATAAAAATTGTTCAAGCCATACTGATTGGTCGAAAAACATGGCAGTCAGGCGGCATCAGAAAAGGGACAAGATGACAAAATTTGAAAATTCCATTTTTATGAAAGTGCTTGTCTGATTTTAAGAAAATATAATACGAATCTTACTGTAATGATCCTCTATTTAATTAATTTAAGCCGTTTTGATTGGTTACACAATCATATCAACCAGGCGTCATCACAAATGGGGTAAATTGAACTTTTAGCTACAAATGACAACCAACTCCTACCATTCCAATAGAACAATTTCCACAAAACATCACAGGAATGTTCCTTTGGTGGTCCTCTTTCAAAAGTGTTCAAAGATTTAAATTCCATTGAGAACTTTGGTTGCTGCGGCATCAGAAAGTGAGAAAAATACCCAAATTCTAAAATCCTTTTCCTCCATAATCTGCTTGTGCGATTGCAAGATAATTTGGTAGAAATGTTCCTTAAGTGACATTCTAAATAAACTGTTGAAGCCATATTGATTTCGTTGAAAAACAGGGCAGCAAGGCGGCATCAGGAAAGGTGCAAAATGACAAAAACTTTATAATTCCATTATTATTAAACTTCTTGTTAGATTTCAAGATATAAATGGCCTTTACTGATAAGCTGTTTCTTGAGAAGTGTCCACTCCTTGCAGTTTCATTTGCACTCCTTGATCAAATTTTCCTAGATATTTGCAGTTAAATATTTGCTACTAATTTACTATCAATTAGGTGATCGATTTAGGGCCATCTTGGCCCTCTTGTTTTAAAAAGAACCAAAAGAGTATCATAATAAAAAAAGTTAAAGGACTAGCAGTGTTAATGAATAAAAACTGTTAAAGAAGCAACAGTGTTAAAGAAGCAAAAGTGGTAAAATACCAAAATAATTAAAGAACCAAAAAAGTTAAAGAACCGAACGTGATAAAGAACAGAAAGAGTAAAATAACACAAACTGTTAAATTAGTTAACCAAATTAGTTAAAGAACCAACAGTGTAACGAACAAAAAGAGTATAAGAACCGAAATGTTTAAAAAACAAAACGAATTAAAGAACTAAACGAGTTAAAGTTCCAACAGTGATGACAAAAAAGTTATAAAGAACCAACATTGTTAAAGATCGCAAATGATATGAAAATAATAATGAAATCATAAGGAGAGTTAATTGACCTTAAATGAATGCTTGACAATTGTATTTCCAGTAATTCGTTTCCTTATGGCGCTCGATTTGCAAATTTATATACATTAAAAATGGATGTAGTACCATCTATCTTCACTGGATATTGTCGGTATTTTGTATAAAGCTGCTTTGTCACATGTCTCCATTATTTGGAATTGCTTTCACAGTTTATTACATACACGTAGCACATTCTAGACCTTGCAAGACTAAAATGCCATTTCACATTTATCCACGTAATATACCTTTCATACGCCTATGCAGCAGACGACTTTTGAAAACATAATGCGTAATTCCTCATTGTGCCGCAATGTGTTAAAAACATTTTCGATAGTTTGCCTAGATCATTTTCTATTGCAGTTGTGGTGTATGTGGATTACCCGACACCAGCGAGTCAATTATAATGTTAAATCCACAATCCCGAGCGCCAAGGAGGGATAGTCATCATAACCGTTTTGAAGTCGTTGGTATTAACCTGGTCAATATGCGGCTTGTTTAAGGTTAGATGTTCGTCAACTCTTGACAGGAATACCGTGTGTGTATAATGTCTTACATCAGCCTTGGTACTATAGTGGTATCATGTCTGTTAATGAGTGCACGGTGATTTGCAAACCCCAACCTTAGAACACCTACGATCCAGCAGTTTGATTTGGCTCTACAATATGTTTTATTTCGCGTTCCTAAGCAACATATTTCTACTCTGAAAATATAAACAGGTGCATACCTTTGATCTTTTTTAAATTATCATATGTGATCAGAATTGAGTTACCTATTATTATATCAGTAGCATTGAGAGCTTTGTTTACAATATCAGTAGCATTTAGAGCTTTGTTTACAATATCAGTAGCATTAAGAGCTTTGTTTACAATATCAGTAGCATTGAGAGCTTTGTTTACAATATCAGTAGCATTAAGAGCTTTGTTTACAATATCAGTAGCATTGAGAGCTTTGTTTACAATATTTGTAGCAGTGAGAGCTTTGTTTACAATATCAGTAACAGTGAGAGCTTTGTTTACAATATCAGTAACATTGAGAGCTTTGTTTACAAAACCAGTAGGATCAAATGCTTTGTTTACCATATCAGCAGCATTGAGAGCTTTGTTTACAATATCAGTATTATTCAGAGCTTTGTTTCAATATCAGTAAACTTGAGAGCTTTTTTATACAATATCAGTAGATTTAGAAGTGTGTTTACAATATCAGTAGGATTGAGAACTTTGTTTACAATATCAGTAGCACTGAGAGCTTTGTTTACAATACCAGTAGCATTGAGAGCTTTGTTTACAATATCAGTATTATTCAGAGCTTTGTTTACAATATCAGTGGTACTAAATTTGGATCCATGCATCGTGTTGTCTATGACATAGAGGGGTGTGTTGAATTGAAGCTTTATCAGCTTAAACACGGCAGAAACAAGATAATATCTCGACAAGAACCACCAAACTAATGCCAAGACCTTTTTAAGAATAAAGATTGCATGGTAAACATTGACTATAATGCTTATCAGGAAAATGCCTGACTTCTTTGGAAACTGCAAATGTAACCTATCACTGGACACCAAAATCAAAATGTATAATAACTCTTACAACATATTTCTAAATTCCTTTCCCAAAATAAAAATATAATTTTGTACTTATATTTGCAAACAAACTTAATTCAAACGATTGGTGCGAAAAATTAAGCGTAAGGCATTTGCGACCAGTGTATATCTAGATCAGCCAGTGGATACGCACAGTATGAACTGACTCTGTACTGTTCGTCAATTAGTCATATACACGTTTTAAGAAACGTCTGTAAAGCGGTTGCATTTTGGATCCTTAAAATCGCAAAAAGTTTTTTCCACAAGTGTAATAA
Organism: Serripes groenlandicus; assembly: GCA_031761405.1. Classification (NCBI taxonomy): domain Eukaryota; kingdom Metazoa; phylum Mollusca; class Bivalvia; order Cardiida; family Cardiidae; genus Serripes; species Serripes groenlandicus. The sequence continues at coordinate 106,747,824 of JASEVX010000001.1, read as the reverse complement.
ATTAATCAAGACCACAGACATATTGTCTACAGATAATGTAGCAAAACTAACATATCTTCGTCATCTATAAGAATCATTCTCTTTTCACCGTTTCGAAGTGATATGTAACACCATGGTCTAATAAAACAAGATAGCCGATTAGCAATTACATGTTATTTCTATATAGATACGAAGCAACTGTATAATCAACGTGCATATATATCTCAAATATAAAGAAGGAATGTAGAAGATAAAATGGTTTATGCTGGCATTAAATAATGTTTCTGTTGATCCAAGTGAATCCAAATGTCATTGGAAAAGACACTTCAGTATGTAATAGTGCTATAAACAGTGCAGATCACGAACTGTAACAATCTAATGAAATAGTAATATCAGATACAAGGTTTTTGTCAATGCATACCGTCATAAAAACCTTCCACTGATAGTTCAAATGAGGCGCATTATGTTATGTTTAGCGTCATTAACGATTTATTTTAAGAAAGAAACAGTCGCTTTGAAATATTAAACAACAATAAAAAATGTTTCAGTCCAGCTAATTATATTCTGTTCGTGCACAGGACGACAGAACAGCGCGACATAGAATTGTGTTTCACAATATAATTTAAACCGTTGCAGTGAGTATCTTTTGTACAGAACTGCGGGACACTCTGGACACATTTGTAATGGTAATTTCACATTTTTCATATAAAATCACGCGTTTTAAGTTCAGCAAATTCAGACAATCAGACTGGTATATGTTCTTTAGTTCAGTTGGGTCATATTAAATGACATTATTAAAATGCAAAAAGAGAATTGAATTTATTTCAGGAACATTGCACAAGACAACCATATGGCGTTATTCTACAATGGTATTATATTTAGAGGTCTAACTCACTCCCTCTTGCGGACGTCATTTTCATTCATCTGCAGTAGGCTTTCAAAGCATTGTGGAAAAATGATAAATGTCTCGATTAAAAATAGTTATTTCCTATAACGAGATTTTCAGGTTTTGTTTTCATTAGTTGTTGTCAAGCTGTTTTGTGCGAATTTGTTGTATATTGTAGAGGCCGTAATTTGATCGGTGAATTGTCTACCGCTTACTACCATTCAATTTCAATTTTCAATTTACGTTAGCCATGTTTGTGTGTTCATTTAACCAGGGAGGTAGATAAGTGGGATAGTTAACTAAAGTGTATATTAAAATATCACCCGTGCCAACATTTGTAGAAAGTAAAACTTATCTATGTCTCTGATTTATCGAAGCTTTTCGTTTGTCATACAGAGACTAGAAACATACTGCTAAACAATTAGTCAGCTATAAAAAGATTGGAGTAAATGAACACTGTACCATGTTATAGTAAGTTAACCAATACAGCTTTGTATGTAATAACAAGGAACAAATAGGCAGGCATGTGCTATGTGTAATTATACAAATATGCTATTTTCCTTTTAACTCTTTTAGCACCAATGGCAATGTTGAGTTAGTTTTTGCATATAATACAGATTCTGGAGAGTAAGTTCGTAACGAGCTATCTTACATGAAATAAGCAAAATATTCCAAAACTCTTATTACATGGAAAATCGAGTAGTCCGAGTATAACATAGAAGAGTCTTCTTTATGACATTCAGCACTGAAAGAGGTAAAGTGCACTAGTTCGTAAAGATACAACAATTGACGTATAATCTATGCTCAGATCGTAAAAATAAAACAAATGACGTATAATCTATGCTCAGATCGTAAAGATACAACAATTGACGTATAATCTATGCTCAGATCGTAAAGATACAACAATTGACGTATAATCTATGCTCAGATCGTAAAAATACAACAATTGACGTATAATCTATGCTCAGATCGTAAAGATACAACAATTGACGTATAATCTATGCTCAGATCGTAAAGATACAACAATTGCCGTATAATCTATGCTCAGATCGTAAAAATACAACAATTGACGTATAATCTATGCTCAGATCGTAAAGATACAACAATTGACGTATAATCTATGCTCAGATCGTAAAGATACAACAATTGACGTATAATCTATGCTCAGATCGTAAAGATACAACACTTGACGTATAATCTGACAATAGAAAAGTGCCCTGCCAAATCGTAAATAAAACATATTAATCATAATACATATGAACTATTTACATTGATGCGTTTATAAGCCCATGGGATATGTGTTCATAAATA
>JASEVX010000001.1:106653148-106740648 GCA_031761405.1 Serripes groenlandicus | reverse complement strand
TATTATGTTACATTTGATGTAATATGTTGTGAAAACATAATATAAAGTAGCAAATAGCCTGATAACAAAGAATATATTCCATTTTTTTCAATTTGCTGTTTATACTGTGTTCATTGACTGTAAGTAATTGATTGTGTAAATGGACAATATCGTTAAAGCCGTTAACCGTAATAGCCTGGACATATCGTCAACTTAGCTTCCATATGTGTACATTGAAACATATCGTTAGTATTAAATGTTGATATATTTGTATTCAATAATAAGTATGATCTATTGTTTCGATCTGATGACAGGATTAATAAGTGTCTCAACAGGAACAAAAACTATCGTTGGCAATACAATTGTAGAAGTAAAAGGCCCAGTATGTCGTCAAGACGAAGTCTGTCCCAGTCATATGCACAATCTTCCTTTTAGGTGCATATATTGAGTAACACGAGCACGGCCCGACGTTTAAGACCTTTACATAACGTCTTGTTGAATTAACTTTCATTAACATGTACGTGTTTAATGTTCTTAACTACGTTTTTCAGAAAGACGAAAGATGGGCTCAATCTGTTTCTTTGTGTTATAGAAACAATATCAGACGATCAGGGACATGATATCGCACTACCGCCTTTTCAAAAGCATTTCGGATGTGATCAATAATCTATTACACTGAGTATGTTTAAATTGACACAGACTAAACAAAAAAAGTTTGTTCCATGTGAAGAAAAAAGGATTGTCTAGATGTTTTACATATATTGACCAAATCAACCGTTCCTGATTTAATCATATAGCCTATCCACGGACATGTGGGGGAATAAAGTCTACAAACAATTTAAAATAGTTTATGTTCGACAGTCTGTCTCATAGTAAGATGCCATTGTTTCTGATTGTTTGTGAAGTTGTGTATTCATATTGACCTTTGCACGATCCAATTCCCATTTACACTTTACCCTTTATACTTTTAGAGAAATCTGGATTTGAAACGTTCGTTATTTATCTCAAACTGTATAGAGCAAATATATTTTCTTCGGAACCGGTAACTGTCATTTTCAGAGAAGATTCTTACATTACGTGACTTGTCTTCCAGACGAATAACAGCTGGCAATCGAAAACATAATACAAATTTCGTTTATTATTTGTGTTCGTGGAATCGTGTCTCAATGTTGGCTTTGCCCTAATGAGAGGAATGATCGATCACTGCTTGACAATGAATGGTACTCTGCTTTACAAAAGAGAGAGAGAGAGAGAGAGAGAGAGAGAGAGAGAGAGAGAGAGAGAGAGAGAGAGAGAGAGAGAGAGAGAGAGAGAGAGAGAGAGAGAGAGAGAGAGAGAGAGAGAGAGAGAGAGAGAGAGAGAGAGAAAGAGGAGAAAGAAGACAGACAGACAGACATACAGGGAGGGAAAAATAAATAGAAAACATCAGATATATCTAGTTATTCAATTTAAAAGATTTGAAAGCGTTATAAATGCTTGAGAGGTAACCTTTGTCACCTTTTTGGGGGGATAACATACATAGCGAATCTCAGTGTTTGTTTTAAAAATGTTTGCTAAGGTAGACAATAGTGCACACTTTCATCTTCAGCAGCCTAGGTGTCAACATTATCTGGGGGCTCAGCAGCCTGGGTGTCAACATTATCTGGGGGCTCAGCAGCCTGGGTGTCAACATTATCTGGGGGCTCAGCAGCCTGGGTGTCAACATTATCTGGGGGCTCAGCAGCCTGGGTGTCAACATTATCTGGGGGTTCAGCAGCCTGGGTGTCAACATTATCTGGGGCTCAGCAGCCTGGGTGTCAACATTATCTGGGGTCTCAGCAGCCTGGGTGTCAACATTATCTGGGGGCTCATCAGCCTGGGTGTCAACATTATCTGAGGGCTCAGTGTAACACAATGAGGGTAGAGGTATAGAGGTATACATGTGAGATATAAGATCCATGAGGGTATAACTATATACGGGATATCACGTGTATACGGCGCCAGCCCTGTAGTATATAAATGTATGTTTTTGTGGAAGCGAGAGGGAGACATTGCATAGCTAGGGAGACATTGCATAGCTAGGGAGACATTGCATAGCTAGGGAGACATTGCATAGCTAGGGAGACATTGCATAGCTAGGGAGACATTGCATAGCTAGGGAGACATTGCATAGCTAGGGAGACATGCAGAGATAGAGGGAGGAGATGCATGGGCTCTCTGGGGAGAGTCAGAGAATGATATGTCGGCATGAGAGAGAGAGAGAGAGAGAGAGAGTCATGAGACTCTAGTTTACCTATTTAAATAAATAAATGTATCACTATACGATCTCGTTTATATTACCTGTGTTTTCCTCGTGGACAATTTGATGTAGCTGGCCAGAGTGCTACATAAGTTATTTGATGCCGTGACAATGGATAATCGAACTTGTGTTGTGTCGGACATGATGTGCGTATTAATGTGAAAGGTAGTGTTGGACACTTTGACAATTTGACCTGATGTGATAGGTAGTGTTGGACACTTTGACAATTGTGTTGCCGTATTGAGCCATCCAGAGACGTTTGCCAGTGAATCGTAAGTTACAATCTTTTGTTATTCCTTTTACGTAATTGGCATGGCAAAATGACAGAACAAATGTTTTTAGAATTGTTTCAGTCCGTAGATGGACACATGACTAATTTAAATACCACTATGGGGGCTCAAGGCGTGGCAAAAGTTGTTCAAAGATTTGATGGTAGTAATCCAAAAGAATTTAAAGAATGGATTAAAAGTATTGAAAAGTTTGGTACGTTAACTGGAATACCTAATGAAAGGGTTAAATATATAGCGTATCAGGCAAGCATAGGCCCTGTCAGTAATTTCATAAAACGATATATTGAACAGTATGCTGATCACACCTGGAATCAAATTAAGGGGGAGTTAAAAACGCGGTTTGGCGAAGTAGTAGATTTTCAGCATGCGTTGCTGATTTTGAGGAAAATTAGGCAAAAATCGAGCGGGAAACTTGTGGGATATTTCATTGATGGGCTCAGGGAAGATTCTCTTAAAGTACAGGTTTATGCCGAGCGAATGTTAAATATGCGGGAAGATGCTTTTCTTAAAATGAAAATAATGAGGGAAATCCTACAACTATTTCAAAACGCGGTTACGATAGCTACGCGATTTTAATTGCGAACGGGTCACGCGCCAAGAGAAAATCATCAAGTTGATGAGGCCGTCCCGATGGAGGTCGATCACTATCGACAGAAAATTAAGTGTAATTACTGTCACAAGATAGATCACCTCATTGCATATTGTAGGGCGCGGAACAGTTACGGGCAAGTAAGTCTTGCGCAAGTCAGGCAAGCTAAGGGTCGATACAGAAAAAGCGTTATCTGTTATCAATGCGTAGAGCCAGGCTACTATGCTTGGGAATGTGGAAAAAGAAGCAATGTGTCTTTTGGAATCCATAAGTTAGGGCAACATTTTAACGCAAATACTTTCCGTATGTAGTAATCGGGTAGTTGGCTGTACAAACAGAACAAAAATACTATTTTTATAAAGTCTTCAGGTGTAGGTTTAGATTCACTTCTTCTCAAATCTTGGAAACAAAAATAGAGAACATATTGCTAAAGTCTTGTGCCGAGGTATGCTCGCACTCAATCCTCATTTGAAAAGGGTTACATTGGAAACAAGCCCAGAGTGCTTATCACAATGCTGTTGTTAAACTTTCCTGGGGTCGTTTCTCCGAAACAACTGAGTTCGTTAACCTCGCCGCGCCGCCGATATACACACAACAGGTCATTAAAATTAGGCGTTAAAATAGAGAATCTGTGCAGACATAGATGTTAGAATGAAAATGTATACAGGTATGCACCCTCTCATTAAACTCAGACCATATCGCACCCAGTGAACAACCGCAAATTTATAGATATTTAACGAGCACGACGGTATTTATGGAGGGCAAAATAATGATTGTGCTGTCAATACCAATGATTAAACTTGACGAGTAATTCGAGGTGTTTCGAGCGTTATCAGTACCAATTATATCTCCGAAACCACTTTATCATTTACAGCAAGAAAATGCTGTTGACCTGTCCGCCATTTACATATTAGAATCAAATGGGTTTCTTATCGATAAAGCAAGACAAACATATGTTCTGCTAACCGACCATGAACTCGATACGTGTAGTCAAAATGAGGTCAAATTCTGTGGGATTCAATGCCCAATATACACAGTAGTAAAAGATAAATTGTGTATCATTAATTTATTTACAACAACTGTGTCAAATAAACATTGTCTTACTTCGGTAAACATGGTAAACTTACCTATCGCTTACCATTTAGTTCAAAACAATTGGGTAATTATTTCTAGGGTGGATTTACATTTTGATTTAGTATGTAATGATCAGCATACAAAAAGTTGAAATTAAATCACCTATTGACTTAATGGAGCTCAAACAGGATTGCACTGCATCCATAGAGTATTTCACACTCGCAGCATCGTCTGTTGTAGGAATTTTGCAAACTTTTCGGAAATTCAAATTCCCACGACTTTATTTGAAATAGAGTACTTGCCTATCGATGAGTTAATTAAAGAGTAAGAATTTGAAAGAAGCAATTGCGACTTATTTAAATAAACCATGTATGAGCCTTTCCGGAGGGCTCTGCAGGGTTTGTTGTCCGAAATAATGTATTTAGATAAAATACGATGTGACATTAAAAATGAAGTAAGTTTGTCGCGTAGCGCTTTGTATTACGTTAGCATGGGTAGTGCCATAGTGGTCAGTCATATTAGTCTTATTGTCTTGTTAGATAAGAAAATGTAGCGTTTTAGTGAAATGTCTGCCAAATTGTTTACGTAAAGGGATGACAAAAGGGCGGAACGAAGCGGTTCACAATGACGTGAACTCCAAACCATGGATAATGGCGGGAATCCACTGCCAACCGTTTCAGTGCCGTCCGGAGAAGGGTTAACAGGGTACGTGGGGACGCCTAGAGAGTACCTGTATGATGTATCAGAGTTTGTTTTTGAGCAAAGGGGCTCATGATGTTCCGGGAAAAAACTAACTATGTTTAATGTGTTTGTAGCAGTTAAGCTGCAGTATATAGAATCGTATATCTATTGTAACCCTATACTACGTTCATGTTGTTTTCATGTGTTGACACAGTTTTGTGTGTGTGCTAACAAGGCAATGATAAGGAGCTGAGCAGTGATCTGCCTGGTGATGGACACACGTTTAGTGTCCATTAAAATGATAAAGAGCGGGGGAAAATACTAACAAACCGGGGAATCAACAGTTTTAGAATACATACCTGTGGGTATATTGTTTTTCTAGAAGATAACGCCAGCTGTTAATTAAACGTAGGAGACTGGACTTTCTCTTTACAGACAGATTATCAACGAATCATTATCACGTTTATAATGACCACCTGTCAATGCCTTGAATGGAATTCCTGGAGAAGTTACAATGACATTTATGATCCTTACTCACAACCAATATCAACGCCGTGCTTTAACCACCTGCTTCGGACAATGAACAATTAATTCTTTGGCTACTTGATTATAACTGCAGACTTTGGTTTTTAAGATGTTGTTTTTGATATTGTAATTGTGCATATAAAATGTTGTGTTTGGTTTATGCATGCACTGCTGCGTCACCCATTGTGTTACTTATATATTTGTACGATTTTCTGGGTGAAAATTTATTAAGAGGGGGACGAATGTAACACAATGAGGGTAGAGGTATAGAGGTATACATGTGAGATATAAGATCCATGAGGGTATAACTATATACGGAATATCACGTGTATACGGCGTCAGCCCTGTAGTATATAAATGTATGTTTTTGTGGAAGCGAGAGGGAGACATTGCATAGCTAGGGAGACATTGCATAGCTAGGGAGACATTGCATAGCTAGGGAGACATGCATAGATAGAGGGAGGAGAGGATGAGGGTAGAGGTATAGAGGTATAAATGTGAGATATAAGATCCATGAGGGTATAACTATATACGGGATATCACGTGTATACGGCGCCAGCCCTGTAGTATATAAATGTATGTTTTTGTGGAAGCGAGAGGGAGACATTGCATAGCTAGGGAGACATTGCATAGCTAGGGAGACATGCAGAGATAGAGGGAGGAGAGGCATGGGCTCTCTGGGGAGAGTCAGAGAATGATATGTCGGCAGGAGAGAGAGAGAGAGAGTCATGATACTCTAGTTTACCTATTTAAATAAATAAATGTATCACTATACGATCTCGTTTATATTACCTGTGTTTTCCTCGTGGACAATTTGATGTAGCTGGCCAGAGTGCTACATCAGCAGTCTGGGTGTCAACATTATCTGGGGGCTCAGCAGCCTGGGTGTCAACATTATCTGGGGGCTCAGCAGCCTGGGTATCAACATTATCTGGGGGCTCAGCAGCCTGGGTGTCAACATTATCTGGGGGCTCAGCAGCCTGGGTGTCAACATTATCTGGGGGGCTCAGCAGCCTGGGTGTCAACATTATCTGGGGGCTCAGCAGCATGGATGTCAACATTATCTGAGGGCTCAGCAGCCTGGGTGTCAACATTATCTGGGGGCTCAGCAGCCTGGGTGTCAACATTATCTGGGGGCTCAGCAGCCTGGTGTCAACATTATCTGGGGGCTCATCAGCCTGGGTGTCAACACTATCTGGGGGCTCAGCAGCCTGGGTGTCAACATTATCTGGGGGCTCAGCAGCCTGGGTGTCAACATTATCTGGGGGCTCAGCAGCCTGGGTGTCAACATTATCTGGGGGCTCAGCAGCAGCTGCCTCCCTCTCCTTTAACCAGCAATGACCATTATTAGTCCATTGAATCCGACAACAGTGTAAAGCAAACTTAAACAGAACAGTCACACAAACAGAACAGTCACACAAAATGTATTGGGAAGTGAATTGTCTCTTGATTTAACACTTCCATTGACAGATATCAGTTTCAGTCAGATTATGCATTGTATAGCAAGCGTCGGCAGGGGCGTAGCTTTGCAATAATAAATGTGTAGGCCGTCTCGTAAGAAAATCAACATTGTGGACTCTGCGTAAAGTATCGACCCGGATCAGCCTAAGCATGCCACAGAGGCCTACCCGGATATACACTTTTCGCCTCCTGTAGATTTTCTGTTTCAGGAATAACTACTCTTTACATCTATCCCCTAAGACGAAATGTGTCGGCCGGATCAGTCTGCGTGGACAGCGCAATCTGATCTGGTCGATACATTACGCAGATGTCTATTGCCGCAGCTGTATTTTGGGTCATTTTGAGAAAAAATGTGTAGGCACGTGCCTACAGTGCCTAAAAGGAGCTACGCCCCTGGTCGGGGAAAATGGAATTTCCGATTACATTATATTATTGCAGTTGCTATTTTGGTTGATCATAACTATCTACTTGTTAGACCCGGCCGGGTAGCTCAATTGGTAGCGAATCTGACTCGTGATCTGGAGGTCACGGGTTCGATACCCGGTTGCGGCGATATTCTTTCGGGCGATGTTTTCCATTGCCTCTCACCTCTGATCTATGTGAGAAAGTAGTCAGTGGCTTCGAAAGAATGTTGTGTAAGTACTGGTGTGGGAAAGCCAGGAAAACATGGGTAGGTGCACTGACCGCCGTGATATGACCAAAGCTGTTGAAAGCGGCGTTAAACTCCAAACAAACAAACAAACAAACAAAATCTACTTGTTAAGATGAATTTAAATTTATTCAATTCACACACTTTTCAATGTCATTTCAATCCAAAAAAAATAGCTATGAAAAATGATTAGAAAATTATTGCAGCTCATAATTAGACTGCGATTCCTACCTTTTTGATAACAATATTATCAAAATATTTATCCAACTAAAATTTGTCCTGTGCATCGTGTGATATATCTGCCTAACATATGTGTAAGATGTTTATGCTTTTGTTTCTTAGTCTTAGTAAAACTGACCTTCCGTTTCGGTCCTGTAGTTTTTACAATTATGGTTTTTCCATTATTTGAATTATGTGAATTAATAAATGTGTGTCTTTATTTAGTTTACATTTGTAATTATTTAATACCTCTTACTGCGAAGTAGCAGTGTAGACCAATATCGTACTGTAATTGTTATATGTTGACATTCACCCATTATGGGATGACATTAGAATAGTGTTAGGGCACACATACGTTCATAGCAGTTATACGATTATGAGCACTTTGACGTCAATTTCCAAATAAACATTAGAGATAATTATGATAGTCTCGTTCTCGTTGACTATTTTACTTTTATTTAATAGAAGTAACTGTTGCACCATTTAATGCATACTGTGGCGTGAATGTTAAGATGCATGGTTAATTGTACTAATGAAAATCAATAAAAGTTCTTCTTAACAGGGCAGGGTTCTTATGCTAGGCAGTATTGCTCGGAGTATTGCTCGGAGTATTATCTACATTGAATTGATTTAGTTAAGATTTCAATTCACATGTAATCTTTGGTCATTGGAATTAACCCTTTCCAACATATTGGCGCTTTCTGACGCCTGCTTTTGCCGTAATGTTTTAAACTTCATTCAATAAAATTTCTCTCATTTATAGAGAATTTCCACATTTTTGACCAATGTTTTTAAAGTCGTCTGCTGCTGAGTTGGTGTATGAGGGAAAAGATTGAGTAAATGAAGTGTACAAATCGCACTAAAGTTGTTGCCTTTTTGTATGTTTGTGTATGATCATGGATTTACAAGGAAAGGGATTATACACCGGTGTAAATCGCTAATCTCTTTTAAGCATAAACGTGACATTTATCTTCTTTGAACGGGATTACATAATGTATTTGCGTTAACCCTTTCCCACATATTCACGCTTTATGACGCCTCTGCAGCAGACGACTTAAGAAAACTTTGAGAAAAAAGACGAAATTGCTCAATACGAGCAATTTCTTATTTTGTCACACTGTTTTCAACTCTATTTAACGTTTAAAGTTTCACCTCATTAGAGGTTAACCATATTTTTACCTAGATGTTTTCAAAGTCGTCTGCTGTAGATATGTTGTATGTGGGAAACGGTTAAATTTGTAAACATCGGTTGTAAGGAAAAGCATGGACATGCCTTACTCAATATCTCTCAATATCCAAGTGTATATTATGAACCGTTCATTTTGGGCACGTAAGACAGATCTTGTCATTTAAAACACGTTATACATGATGCTATCATTATAGTTCGGTAATATCGTTGATCACTTGTTTACAGGTCACTTCTGTCACCATTGCAGTGTCTTCGTTTGATTGAGCCGAGCCCCGGTAGCTCAGTCGGTAGCGACGCGGGCTGTCAATCCAGTGGTTGTGAGTCCGAATCCTGGCTCGGCCAACTTTCTTTCCGACGAATGACAACTGTCAATGCGACATGCGTCATTCATCTTCCACCAACGGGCTAAGTCTATGTGGAAAAGCAGCCAGTTGCTTGGGAAGATTGTTGTGTGGAGTACTGGTGTGAGAAAACCAGGAAATGCATGAGTAGGTGAACTGGCCGCCGTGATATAACTGAGAAATTGTTAAAAACGGCGTTAAACCCCAACCAAACAAAAAAACAATCGTTTGATGGAAAATTATTTACCTCGTGTTCACATTCAGTGTTCGTTTACCATATTTATAATTTGGTTGTATAACGCCTAACGACGCAGTAAATATTTGCCTTCATAAAGGTGCTTTTTGGATTGCACTGTACCTACGTCACCATAGCATACAATTAATTGATTATATTTCGCTTCTGTACGCACTGAAATACAAGTTAGTTTCCTAGAAAACCAAGTTAAGATAATATCATTTCAGATATTGAGTATTTGATTCTTAGCACGTAATGTTGAATCAACTCTGGTAGTCGTCATTTTTTCGGTCAATTAACCTTCACAAGATATGTTTAGTTGATCAGTAATACTTGATAATGGGTTTCAATAAGTTTATATCAGTATTCACAGACATAACATCTTTTGGCGATTGGTGAAATAGCTGCCCTTACGAGGATGTAACGTGTAGTTAACCCTTGCCCACAAACAGACGCTTTCTAACGTCAATGCGGCATACGAATTTTGAAAACGTTGTGACTAAAGGAAAATTTGCTCATAATAAGATCCCATTTAACCACAATGTTTCCAAAATCAGCAAATAATTATACTGTCAATTACAAAAAAAATCCATAGTTTTGTTTAGATATTTTCGAAATCGTCTTCAGCATATATGTTGTATTTGAGAGAGGTTTAAACGTGATATACATGTTACTGTTACTACTTGTCGTCATGAGAGTGACAACTAGCTCTCACTACTGTACTGTTAACTCTTTCCCAAATACAACAAATCTGTAAAGGAGAAATATATTATTAAATAGAGTTGAACACGTCGTGGCAAAAAGAAAATTTTCTCATTATGAGCAATTTCTCGTTTTGTCACATTGTTTTCAAAAGTCATCTGCTGCATATACTTCAAAATCGTCTGTATGAGCGTAAGGCTAAATACTCTGAGTATGTCAATGTTCTTTAACAATATATCTATACATAGACCAAGTGTTGAACTCTCGTCTGTTTGTATTCATTGTAATGATTGGTTTTAGGACGCTAAAGAAAGTGTCCCCTCTGTATCTGTGTGCCAGCCGAATAACAGTTGACAATCAACATCGGATTGTCGTAGTACTGTCTCTGTGGAAAATATCTTTTGTGATCCCATAGATTTTCTTTGGGTTATAATTTAAGTCAATATTGCTTAGATACGAGGTCAATGTATAGTCTTCACATTGAAATTCTCTCGCTGATATTTCAAATAATTGAACAACTAGAAATGCTTCCATGTATTTAGCACTATAGAGATCGTACTTTTGACTTGAGCAGCTTCAAATTGTGTCAGAAAAATTGTCTTGATGATATTGCCATTGACGCTGCAAGAGTTAAGTCTTAAATAGCCCATTCTCAGGTGAGCGATTCCAGGGCCTCATGGCCCTCTTGTCTTTGAGCATGTTCAAAACAAAAGCCAAGGTTCGGCGATCTGACCTGGAACGCGGTGAGAACGCGGTGAGGTCGCGAAGGTCGTGATTCAATCGTTGTAACATCTCCATGAACGTAGCATACGCACAGGACACGCGTGGCAAAGACACTGCATACATGAAAACATTTGCAACGGTGACTTCATGGCGTAATCACCTAGTCCCCGCGTGACTGCCACGACCCAACAAAATTAAGAACCCCATGAGCGTGGTTAAAGCGCCGCGGGATCGCGGTTATCACCGTTGCCAAGCCGATATATCTTAATATAATCTCGGAGATGTCGTGGCGGGCGCGCCTTGAGAACGCGGTATGATCGCACAGGTCGCTGTAAAAGTTTTTTCAAGTTTGTGTTATTTATTGGGACTTTTTGTGGCGATGCGTTCACGTTTGCCGGCGACCTTGTACATGTTCTGTCGCCGTACGGTCGCTGATGGTCGCCGTCCGGTCTGACGGGGGTATTAAGTGATGCAGTAATATGAGACTGTGACGGTAAATTGTCTTATATATATGGACTCTAAGAACCAGCATCACATTGTGGAAACCATAGCAATATATCATACATATTTACTTTTTAAAAGGATCATCGTAACATAAGCATGGACACAATTGGAGATATGAACTTAGCTTTACGGATATTTGTAACGTAATCTCGACATCAGATAGCCCACATTCAGGATTTTCATAACATGCTGTTCAAATAGATACTAGCACAACCTTTTGAAACTGGGCAGATTACAGATCTAGATACAGGCGAAGCTTGAGACCTCTGAAATAGAGCGATGAAAACATTCAGCGCAATGTTATCATTTCTTTGTCAGAATTCAGCCTCAATTTACCAGATGAAACCAATGTGTCCTTAGACCTTTCCAATGCAGCGGGTTCTATAAAAGCATGCCAGGTAATCAGGATCTCAGTCCTGAATATATTTGAACGCAGCTTGCTATATTCGAAAGGTTTTCGTTAACCACAGTAGTTTAAATCCATTTCCCACTAATTTGGCTACAATAATGGTAATAAATGCACCTTTAATCCCTGGTACGAGCTGTTTAATCGAAAATTGAGACAGATAGCTGATGAATATTAGCGTCATGTCAATTGTCAATTGAATAAATGAGTTACTTAATAATGATAATCTACAATGTCTGACAGGTAAACTTGAATGATATCATAGTAGTCGTATCATAATTGATACTTAATAGTATTCATCTATCAACGTTCTTCAAATTCAACGCCATGAGGGGTTTTCCCTAGTAGAATCGTTTTAATTTGGGTTTAACGCCGTTTTCAACATATTTGCAAGTCATATTCCAGCGGCCAGTTCACCTAATAATGTGTTTCCTGGCTTTCTCATGCCAGTGCTATACAGTACAACCTATCGAAGCAACATGTTCATATTGACTATTAACCCAATCGTGAAAGACGAATTACGCTTGTCTTATTGACTTTTGTCAAACGACAGAAAGAAATATGGCCAAGCATGGTTTATCACTCGAAATCCCTGGATTAACAGTCCGAGCCAACTGAGCTACAACGTCTCTGTGAAACGAATCCAAGTTAACATAGAACGGAAACCTATGTAGTTGACGCCGCGTGGAAGCGCGGCGTCAGTATGGGATAGGTTTTCATTTTGTACCATGGGGTGACGTAATCAAAAAGGGAGCAACCAACATTATTGTTAAGTAAAACTCTGTTATATGTTTGAAAAAAGACAACCTTTATGAATAAATAAATTGTATAAAATGATTTAGATACAAAATACGTATGTCTTCTACCGTTATGACAAAACTTTAGACACATGTAATGGGTATTTAATAACTTTCCCCTAACTTCCTATGCTACGCTTTTTTATAGTTTGGTTTACGACCCGATTCGTCAAAGTTCAGAAAAAAGTTTCTGGCGATGTTTTTGCCTATTTACAATATTGAGATTTTTAAATAAATGGATAATCTTTAAAAAAATCAATGATGATTACTACATACAACAGTATAATTCTAGAAACTGTAAAAACAACGTTAACCCAACTATGCAATAGGCATGGCCGTAACGTGACCCGTTCTTTTATTTGTAAATGCAGCATGTCATCGCTTGGCGATTTTGGTCATTCTTATTTAATAGACGACAAGGTGTCATCGGTTCACATAGAGCTATTAAGTTGTCTCTGCTTCCTTCGGTTATGAATACTTCGCTGTTTGCACGATTTCATCCGATTCTAAAATTCATTTGATTCGTACCCGGTTTTTCATATTTCGTTCGAGATAAACGATTTGTACCAACTTGTTTTCGCTCTTTGCTCTTGGGGAACTGACTTGACCATTTTCTTTTGTTTATTTTTCAGTTTTTTACTGGCATGTTTAAAACGATTAAAGTGACATTACAACAACAAAGACAGACTTAATAATTCTTGCTATATGTTGACTATACATGTGAACTTTCATAATGCTCAATCTTGATCATAAATATCTTTCTTCTTTTTTTTTAATTACTTCGTATTTTTTGTTTATATACTCCCGTTTTTGTTATCATACTTCTGCTAAACTGGAAGTAGAATAGACTTCCCCCTCTCCTTCCAAAGCTTGTGTCACACTTAACTTATAACTAGAGGCAATAAACCTTTATATATGTTAATAGTTAAGCACCTATGTTGTCTTTTTTCTAATTGATCTAGTTAGAGGATTTAAAACTTCAGCTTGTATGACACATTATAGTTGCAGTGAATGTTAAGCAAACCGTAAACCAAATGGTTTCAGGACTAAACTTGTCATTTCATGACTAAACTTCACATGCTGAATATCACATAGATCTTAGCATATAAAACGTTTAATCCCTACGTCAATATCGACCTTTCTGCTCTTAGTAACCTTTTTATAGAGACTATGGTAGCCAGGTGAGCAATATAGGCATATCTTGGCCTTCTTGTTTAAAATAAAGGGACATTCGGCCTTCTTGTTAGAAATAGTTACATCCTGTCTGCTTGCACAGGTTATTTAAATGTACTGAACTGCTTCCTTTAAGTCATGCTTCAAAATCATGCGCGGCGTCTTTGATGATTTGCATCAAAATTCTTCTTGTTATTTAATGTAATGCAAATTTAATATAAACCAAACATATTTTATTTCCTACAAATAATCAAAAGCATATGTATGAATAATACAATAATGTATGAATTTGAATTGGTAATAAATCATATTGAAAGCATTACAATGAAAGACAATATTTCTTAACATAATTAAAAGAAAGAATACATTGTAGAATTGTTTTATTTTGGGTGTTTGGAAGTTTCAGTTATTAGCCACAGTACGCATATTCACGATCAGCAGACGACGAACGTGTACTAGGCTAGAACGTGTACATTGCTTTTATTTGTTTGTTTAGTGTTTAACCGCAACTATGTTTAAGTTATATCAAGGCGTTTCCTGTGTAAGTTATCAGTTCTATTGGACCATTTATCCTGAATTCGGTTTAGTCGTAATGCAAAAACCCTGAGCCATTACTATCATTTTAAGAGTAGGCCTATTTGGTATGACCCGGTCAGGGATCAAACCTGCACCTGATGCGGAGACTTTACCACTACACCACCGAGGCGGTCGAAGTCAAACAAGTCATTGGAAAGGGTAAATATTCTCGACAATCAGCTTTCTTTATACGTAAGAGTTGTCTTTCTTTGTATAAATACGTCTGTTTTTCTATCGGTTATACAAAAAAGAAATTACATTTGGATACCGCGTTGGAAATAATGTAGCAACTTGAGAAATTGTATGTTTTCAGCAAATTCGGATTCACTTATAATGTTCTTAATGATATCTGCGTCAAATGTATTAACATGTATAGAAGCTGATAATATTATATATGTAATATGTATATATATATGTCGAGCTACGATCGACGACCCAGATCGACCAACTCGCTATATGTGTTTATATTGGCTCACCTACGATCTACGACCCAGATCAACCAATTCGAATTTTTATTTCAGTGGCTTAGCTACTATCTAAGACCCAGATCAAACAATTGTGTATTATTTTCAGTGGCTGAGCTACGATCTACGACCAAGATCAACCAATTAGCGATGTTTTTTGAGTGGTTGAACTACGATCTATGACCCGTATCAACCAATTCGCTATGTTTTTTCATTGACTTAGCTACGATCTACGACCCAGATCAACCAACTAAGTATGTTTTTTCATTGGCTGAGCTAAGATCTACGAGCCAGATCAGCCAATCCGCTATGTGATTTGAGTGGCTGACCTACAACCCAGACCAACCAATTCGCTATGTGTTTTGAGTTGTTGAGCTACGATTTACGACCCAGATCAGCCAATACGCCATGTGTTTTCATTGGCTGAGCTACGATAAACGACCCAGATCAACTAATTCCCTATGGGATTTTAGTGGCTGAGCTACGATCTACGATCCAGATAACCAATTCGCTATGTTTTTACAATGGCTGAGCTACGATCTACGACCGAAATCAACCAATTCGCAATGTTTGTAGATCGTAGCTCAGCCATTGAAGAAACATGGCGTATTGGTTGATCTGGATCACAGATCGTAGTTCAACCACGCAAAACACATATTAAGCTAATTGGTTGATCTCGGTCGTAGACCGTAGCTTAGTCACTGACAAAACATACAAAGGGTGCTTATCTGGGTCGTAGATCGTAGCTCAACCAAGCAAAAAACATTGCGAATTGGTTGATTTCGGTCGTAGCTCAGCCATTGTAAAAACATTGCGAAGAATGTCAAGAATTACAAAACTTAAAAGAATATTATACATAACAGGCCGTCAAACAAAGTTACAATAATTGGTAATTATCGCCTCACATTTATCGAAGGTGTTTTTAACATTTAAAAAGATACATGATCAAAAATACCATCATCCGGACAAGACACAAGTGTATTAGAATTTACTTGACATGTTACCTTTCAAATAAACGATAAATAAAGTATCTCTGGAAGTACAATTATCATAGTTATCCCTTTCCCCTTTTAGACGCAATTGGACGCATCTACAGCAGACTACGTTTGAAAACATACCGACACAACGAGAAATTGAGTTGTTTCTCCATTTGCCACTATGTTTTCAACCCTATTCACCAGTAAGTGTACTTTCATTGGTACAGATTTTCTACAGTTTTGCCAATATGTTTTTAAAGTCGTCTGCTGCTGATTTAGTGTATGTGGAAAAGGGTTATCACATATATATAGGATCTGACATGAGTTGTCATTTCATATACAGTTTTATTAAACGAGTTCAAGAAATGTATTATTGAGCGAGCCTTTGGCGAGCTTAATAACACATTTCTTGGACGAGTTTAATAGAAGTTTATGAAATGAAAACGAATGTCAGATTCCTTTTATTACATAACGAAACACAAAAAGAAAATCGGGTTTTCGCGGTCAGAAAAACAAACACAGTGTTATACTTTCACTGTCATTTCGACATAGATTAACGTGTTAAGTTTGACATCCAATAGACTAGATCATGGTCAAACGGCGTGGATGCGACGACTAGCCAAGCTCTTTACTGCTGCCATAGGTTTCACAAAACCGTTTCCAGCTTTCAAAGGGTTAATATATGAAAAGTATTGTCTTTGAATTTCGACGTGTACGATTTTGTGCACAATGACATATGAAGTGAAAGGAAGTATGCACTGACTATCCTATACTTAATATACGAATACGGTGGTTTAACAAGTATTCATTTATTCAATAATTGACATAGTTTTAAACGCCCTCAACACTCGACAGTAATTAACTATCTCGTTTACGTATTCACCACACGGTAACAGATACACCATTAACATGTGGCAGGTTTTGTCTTGTTTCACTTACGCATTTTGTAGTCTCATGCACATGTCGTTTATAACTACATTCTGACCAGAGCCTTTGCTATCCACCTATATCTTACTTGTATTTAAACATGAAATCGTCTTTTGACAAACAACTTGCTCAAATATGTATATGTGGTTAGTGACTTTGCAAATTTGTATTTTACTGAATCCGACCTCTTTATATTATTCACAATATAGACAATTATGAAGTTTGTTTCCTCATTTAATTTGGTATTGTACTTATTTCATTCCAGATATATAAATCGTATCTCTTTTTTGCATAACGAAGCTATGTGCTCAGTGAAAATATCAAACCATAGTTAATGAATGGTAATGGTGTGTTTATTGCAGCATGGCCGGCTCCACGGAGGGTTCGAACCGAGAACACCAGGCCGCAGATCTCGGACTGTAAGTGAATAGTTACAACAAGAATGGCAATGATCATTGCTTTTGTTTACAAGAAAGAATAACAGACAACGCATATCACTTACTAAAGCCGAATCCAGTTATTCTATGTCTTAGATTTAGATTTGATTTTGCCAAATATGTTCAGTACGCTTTAAAAACAGGAACTTATCTTACCAACAAATAAAACAAAAACATGATCAGTGGAACAATACTCGAGAACATATCAATATTGTGCTTTATATGTGGTAACCCTTTTTCCACATAAGGTAAATCAGCAGCAGACGACTTTGAAAACATATTGGCAAAACTATAGAAAATCTCTACCAATGAAAGTATACTTACTGAATAGAGTTGAAAACATAGTGGCAAATGGAGACATTATTCAATTTCTCGTTTTGTCGGTATGTTTTCAAAAGTAGTCTGCTGTAGAGGCGTCCAATTGCGTCTCAAAGGGGAAAGGGATAACTATGATAATTTTACTTTCAGAGATACTTTATTTATCGTTTTTTTGAAAGGTTACATGTCAAGTAAATTATTGTTTAATAATGTTGTATGATTGTATAAACTTATGTGAATACACTTGTGTCTTGTCCGGAAGATGGTATTTTTGATCAAGTATCTTTTTAAATGTAAACACACCTTCGATAAATGTGAAGCGATAATTACCAATTATTGTAACTTTGTTTGACGGCCTGTTATGTACATGTATACGTTCGTTTCATTTTAATATTCTTTTAAGTTTTGTAATTCTTGACATTTACTTATAGGTCATATTTAAATCATTTACTCTTGTTATGTTTGTTTTATCTAATAAGATTTCCTCTCACAACTTTGTTTTAATTCGAAATATGTTTTTTATTTATCTTGACACACACCGTTGCACATATGACAGTTTGTTAAGTGGCTCTACAGAAGTGGTTTATGTGATGATTTAGCGCGTTTGTCAATCATAGTCTAAAACCTTATATAAACAAATAGAACCGTTAAATGACAGTTATTAGTAGGTTAACAACACCCTAGACTTACGAAAACCGGATGGTGACGTCCCGATTCATATTTTTCCAATCTCAGTTTACACATAAGTCGGAAGTTTAAACTGTGGATGTTGATTATCAACTCTGAAGAGTTAATTTTGAAATGTGAACGGTAGGTAAAGTGTGAAGTATGAACTATGAGCACGGTGTCTAGAGAGTACGAAGTTAATATTGGTTGAAATGTTTACCATGACCGGTGAACCGTGAAAATAAAACACAGGCGTAGCTTGGCTGACAATAACGGGAGGCCAAGTTCTCGATGTTAACTAGGAGATGCCCCATACCCTAGGGTCCAGTTTGTTTGCCCACTTAGGTTTAATTAAGCAGCTTTTTCGTACTGAAATGCGTCTTCGTTATTTCATTCAAAAGGATTTTTTGAAATTCCGACGCCCAGGCTAAATAACACATGTACCGTATATGTTATTGGTAGACTCGCGCATGCGCAGAGGATACCATAGTCATAGTGAGTTTGAAGTCACGTGATGTATATGCCCTTCACCACCAACAATTAAGTGCAATTTTTGGTTTGGCTAATTTACGAATGCTCACAAAGGCAAACATAGAGTAAAGAAAAAAAATCCGATTATTCAAGCTTATAATAGAAAATAACAAGTCGTGTAAGTGTAAATATCATATTTAAAGTGTACACAATTATTTAGATATCACTACGCCAATATAGCACTGAACCGCGCAATTACCCTTTGTAAATTGTAACCCTTTTTTCCCTCTCGGCAGAGATGTAAACATCCACTCGCCCGCTAGCATAAGCGAGTGGAATAAAGGATCGGCTAGTACGAAATTCTAGGCGCTAGTCAATACATATTCGTTCATGTCCTTATTCATAAAGATAGTATGAATTGCTAAGCCTTTTCTTTCTCTTTCTCTCAGTCCATCTATTCCTTCGACAACGATTAACTTTGCATTTTGGATAGGTGCTTTCGACAAGGTCCGCGTCTAAAGAAACAAATTTCATCAAATGATTTGAGCGCTTTAAATCACTTGTTTATAAAGCGTTTAGAATACTTTGATTTCGTTATGATTTTGACGCGATTCAATATTTTGACGCGATTATTTCGTTCATAGAGTTGATTACTAACAGATGACTAAGTTGATGATGGAAAGAACATTAACAAGTTAATTTAAGCTAAAACATGCACAGGCAGGCGAATGTTTCATAAGTGCAACACTCAATTCCCGATCCTGCTTGCCCTTTAACAAATCACAACCCACCCCACAATATAAAAACTCTGCAGCAGACGAATTAAAAAAAATCTGAGCAAAGATACAGAAAATCACATTTATTGGAAGTGTAATCATTGAATATAGTTGAAAACATTGTTGCAAAAGGAGAGAGCTTGTTATGAGCAATTTCTTCTTCTGCATCAATGTTTTCAAAAGTCGTCGGCTGAAATTACGTATGCAAGTGGGAAAGGTTCAAATAAGAAACACTTTTTTAAATGATAGTCAGTTGGCTATTCTAGTATATAATGTCCGTCTTAGATAATAATGACAAAACTTTCAAAAAACAAGATTTTTTTTACAATTTAATTGAAAACATATTTAATCAAAGTTGGGAAAGTTGTCCCTTTCCGTGCTTTTTTTATGAGAGTTCAAATCACAAGCAAAACTTATGGGACAGAGTTGACAAATAACACATTGACACAATTTCAGATTTAGGCTTTGTTTCTGTCAAACTGCTGAAGAAGACAACACTGGGACACACATTTTGATTAAAAGTTTATTTAAAAAAAAGAATAATTTTATTTATGATAAACAACATTACAATGATGGTGTAGAAAATACATATCAACAATACATTTTTCAATTTGTACATTCATTGCACAGACCAAATCTTAGCAAGTTTGAAATTATGGACCTCTCAGCACATTTTTTTCTCAATTCATTACTTCTTGGCAGGATTTTACTGCTAAAATGGATGATTCTTTTTTATTTTTGGCCGGATTGCTCTAGCAATTCCGGTCTATAGATTGGCGATGTCTGTCTCTCCGTCTGTCTGTTCGTCAACATTTTGGTTAAAGTTTCAGGTTGAGGCAAAATCTCAGCACTGGAAAGGGTTACACACTTGAAACTTTGCATGAAGGTAACCGGTAAAATAAATATTCATATATGCACTTCTGTATCTCTTCTTAAACGATCGCAATTCTACCTTCAGTACTTTGTACTTTGATATTTATCATCATTTCAATAATTTGATTCTCATTTAGTAAATATGTTATCATTAGGACTCGGTTATCTAAATTTGTTCTTGAGTCAGAATTGAGAAACTGCTTTTACTTCTCTCGAATTCCCATATTTAGGAATCACCCATAAACTATACGCGGGAACATATCATGTTGAAAGTGTAGAATACATTTGAATTTTTCCTTTTTGTAATTCATATATTTTAAAAGCAAATTTATTTGACGATCTTTCTATTGCTTAATACATGTCAAATCAAGTCCATTTTCCTGTTGATATCCCACCAAGGTACAGCTTTTTTTTAGTGACGGACTATTTGGCGATACGATACTGTAGAGATGGATACCCCGGAACCAGAACATGATGATAAGTAAATGAAGAGGTACTGTAGAAAGAGATATTTGAAGTTAGTCATTGCCGATACTGTAACAAGACTTTAGCAATAGGGACTGATGCCAGTCTAGATTCCGATGACTGTCTTCGGATTTCATCTACTATAGCAATTGGCTCTGACGAGCCCTTTGCTTAAAACCGTAGTCATTACTATCGTTTTCAGTGAAATAATTCTGTTTCTTTACATCACATCTATCGAATGCAAAAAGGAATGGGAGTTTAATAGAACAAAACATCATTTATAAACTAAACAAAAAGCGGAAAGGTTGAGAAGAATTTGTTTGACTGTTTGGGTTAAATACAGTACAGTGGGTCACATTTTAAAGAAGAAAAAACTGCAGGGAGAACATTAAAGACTGTGATAAAAGCGGGAGGAGTAAAACTTGGGGTTGGGGGAATAATGTTTTCCTAACAAACTGTAACAAACAAACAGTTCAGTGAATATTACATGAACATGAGTTTAAAAGAACATTTGTAAAACGAAAACCACATTTATGAGAATTTCTAAAAATAAGACATTGAAAAGAAGGGCATTCTGTAAACCTGGAATGCTGACAGGGATTAATCAATTATTTATTTTCAAAGAGTACAATACTAATGTACACACCTCTAGAAAAACAGTTTGATGGAACAGTTCAAATCAATAAACAATATTCCAATAACAAATTGGCCTCAAAAGCCACCAGGAAATGTATGTAGTAAATACAACTGGCAAAGAGAGTTACTACAATTAAATCAAAATACCTAAGCTAAAAATAATGAGAAGTATTTAAGTAGTAAATGGTTGCATCACAAAATATTGAAAGTGTCAAGTTAGTTCAGTTTTTTGTTCTGACGTTAAAGTTGTTTGAAATGTTACTTTGCATTGTTCTTGAACATTGGTGTGATTTAGCACATGAATGTATTTTTTATTTTACAAATATATCAATTATATTCTAAAACTCTGTTATATTCTAAAACTCTTTGTTTACTTAAGAAAAATTGTAAAATATTGAGACAGGGACACATTCTGTTTTCGTCACATCACATGCATGTTATTGTTTGTGTTTTCGACTGCACTTGCCGTCTGCAGCCGTCCTTTCACAACATGTCCATTTTCAAAAAGCATCACAACTGTCACTTATGTATTGATCTCGGGTTCATTCGCCTTTGCTTCATCCTTGGACCGTTTGACCTATTTGAATTATTTTTAAAAAAAGTGTGTTCCAAACATCTAGCCTCACTCACGTTTTAGTCTGTATATGTCGAAGCTACAAGACATATTGCATTGTGTTCCTATGCGAACAGTCAAATAAAAATAATCATTACCCTGACCCAGTTCAGAAACCTGGCCATATTCAAGCTCGTGATTTAATATGAGGAAACCATGTTGAACAATATTGTTTCCAGGTGAATCTGACCGCGTGTAGTTAAATATAAAACGCAGATTCTTCACAATGCGGTTTGGCTAAGTGTGACATAATGGTGTGACCTCTATGATGCTAATATCCAAGTTAAAAGGAATGATGGTCAATACAAATCTGAAAGAGATCACTAAGTTTGCATCAGTCTAAATACTCTCTTTCCTATTATACATGTAACTCCTTCTATAGAACAAAACTATTACACTTTTCTTTATTGCAAAGAAAGAGATATCAACCACCAACCTAAACATAAGTCAATAAACCAAAATTAAAATCGCAAACACATCCAAATAATTATAGAACAACTGTAGACAACAGACATTTCCAACAGAAACTAGTGGAAATCATCACACAAAATTCTACATACAGTTTAATTTACCATTCACAAACAATGGAAAAAATCAACTTAAAGATACACAATAAAATACGTTCAAAACATACAGAACATTGAAACCTGCATCATAAGAGGATCAATAATAATGTTTTAAATTCAATAAAAATCCAAATTATTTTTATTTCAAATCAATAATCAGTTTGTTTAAAAATTGTAGAAATCATGGTCTGATTTCCTACAAATAATAATACACTGAAAGCACAATTACAATTAAAAGGTTATTATTTAAATTCAAAAGCAATTTTGAGTTAGTGTCAGTATCAAGTCACCTAGGGATCAACCATACGTGATATGTTGCCTTGATATATAATAACTGAAATTCCACCAAAACAGCATCAAATTAAAATGAAACAAATAGCCAATGTTCAAAAAAATAACTAAATAAACTTTGACTTTTTCGCTGAAATTAATTAACTTCTTATTTACAATGTAGGCAAAAGTTATCATGGACTCAATCCATTTTTTCTGTGTGAAATTACGTAATCTGTACAATAGAAATGATATAAACTGGTATATATCGTATCAAAGAAATTATTATGCTTTATTTTACATACCGGTAATGAAAATTACACATACTTTCATGATCTTTTGATAACAATTAAATCAAACCCTTGTAATTTAAGGTTAACACGTCTGGTCTAGTTTTATACGCAGATAGTCCACACAAATTTCTATCAAAGCAGCTGCGCTTTCCCCCCACATAGGCTGTTAGCCCATTGGTGGAAGACGAATGACTAAGGTTCGAACTCATTTCCCCTTGATTGAGAGCCTGCATAGATTTTGACTGATCTACCAGAACTTGGATTTTTTTAATAATATACATTTTACCACACATATCAGGTTAATATTTTGACACTTCTTCAAAGTATTGAGTGGAAAAAATAAATGTTTATACTTTCTCTTTTTAATGTGGTATGTTACTTTTATTCTGGAGGTGGTTTTCAATGGAAGGGTCATAGAATGAACACTATCTAATAAACAAGTAACATTTAAATATAGAAAAGACATAGGTAACCATTAACCGAACCAAGATGAAAGAAAACGATCTATAAACGCGATACATTTGTGTAAAACTGGTAACAGTAAGATTGATAGTATTAAGTTTGACTAATGATCAAATCGTGAATGATATAAAATTTAATGAACCAAGGCATTGTTTTCGTTTATTGTTGTTGTTGAGTTTGTGTTGTTCTTTTTCGATATGGAATGTCTGTTTACATGTTCACCATTGTCATACAGCCGAAAGGAACGTAATACATGCATAGAGTGAGAACAATATGCAAGTTCAACTTCAACATGAATACTCCACCAGCAGCCAGCCTAACTGATTAAAGACAAATGACGATATTCAGAATGCAACGCTTCGGTTAGAATGAATATCCGGTATGAGATTCGAATTCACACAACCTCAATCGAAAGC
This sequence comes from Serripes groenlandicus, assembly GCA_031761405.1. Lineage (NCBI taxonomy): Eukaryota > Metazoa > Mollusca > Bivalvia > Cardiida > Cardiidae > Serripes > Serripes groenlandicus. The sequence goes on along the minus strand of JASEVX010000001.1, from coordinate 106,716,627 downwards.
CCTCGTCATTATCCGGTCGTTGTGAGTTGGATAATCAAACGATTCCCTACACTGTACATGTATATACATTTGTGGAATAAAGTTCCCTTTGTTCTAATGTGTGTCGACGTTTTTATCATTGTAACTGTAATGGAAATAATCAACCAACTTGATAAGAAAAATGTAGGTGGTAAGTAAATATGAGCCACGCCTGGTGATTGTGGTGTCCGGTTGCTTCTCCAGCTTTGACATCATTTAAAGTGAAACTGACGTAAAGCTAATGGGGCTACACTTCTCTGTTTTGATAGATGATGAAGTTATGTCTCCTTTTAACATGCAGGCGGACAGTGGAACTATGGTAAGTCTGTGCATATTTACGAGTCTTCTATTATTTAAGCTGCAACAAGTCCCATATACGCTAGGCGTGGCTTAATGGTGTTTTAATGACACCTATCGCCATAAACTATAGTGGTAACATTTTTACATATATCATGGTAATTGTAAACGTCACTGACGTGGTGGGCGCCCTGACGTATATAGGTCACGTGTTGTAATCCCAGCCAATCATAATAAGTAATTTAATAACAGTGTATCAGAATTACGTACGGGAATCTCAGGAAATCCCAGAATTGGCTGATCTCAAAATAAATCATGCGGATCTCTGTTCCGTGTTTTGCGGCTTTAAACTTGTATAAAAGAAGCTGTTTCATCACAATGCCAGTACACAAGACATAAAGCTGTGACACAGATAATCCATTGATCACCGAGCAAAAAAGGTAATACACGTTTATCGAGTTATACATGTAACTAAATGTTTCTTATTGACCAATGGTAATTAAACGTTACACTCTGTTATGTAAGATGGTACCCGGGATAAACAGTTAACCGAGTGTATCTGGGCAATGCTTGCTGATTAGTTGCTCACACATTATCGCAAGCTGATAAGCCATATACATGAAGGTATTATACTATTGTATAATTGTACCGACGTATCTTCATAATTCATCTAAGAAAACAACGTATGAAAACAGGAAATCATTTTTCTAGAGCCATTTTCTTTATGGCGAAAGTTTCAAGTTGTTCTTATGTTTAAGACATATTTTATGATTTCAATGTCTCTAGTAAAGTACACGTACATATTATGCATGTACGTATATGCAAAAGGACACAATTTCGTGTTTTTGCTTAAACGACGTGTTCATGACGATCACAACCTGCACCCTAAATATCATTCAATGGTGCATGTTCAATTTTCAATGTATTTTGCAAGAGTAAAATCACATGAAACTTCAAATGACTTATTTTTGTTCGATATCAATACAGTCTACTTATTCACTAGTTACCACACTATAACACTTCATCGTTGTACATCGTTAAGCAATGTTACAACGTTAAACTCAGGTCTATATCACCATTTCTTACGTCAAAATATAGGGAATTCAATTTTAATTTCAGTCAAATACGTTTTATTCAGGAAAGCTTTGTTTCAATAAGCTCACTCACGTCAGCCCTTTCAAGGTTGAATTTTTTAACGGAATAATCCTGCCTTGCATTTGCATTTGAAAGAAAAGACTCAAAAGTCAATTCTAGTAATTTAAAGATAAGTTGAGCAGCCAATACAATAATTCCTGATTAGCGACTGGCCTGTCTTTATGTTTGTTGCTAAGGCTTCACAAATCGTCGGTTACAGGTGTCAAAGGTTTCAACGTAATGTTCACCTCTTCACTTCAGTTAACATCATATGTCCTCCATTCGAATCACAGTTCTGATTTAAGCGGAACTTTTTGTTACTGATATTTACGTAAAAACCGATATCGACCTCAACAGATGTTTTAGGAAGGTCTGGTCTTAGAGTTGTTACAAGGATACTGTAGGTGGTCTCACAATTTATTGTCCACAGTTGATAATTGTTTACATGCTATTGTAACGAAAAGGTCAAAATTGCTTCTTTATTTCACACTCCACGGTGTTTTAAAATGGGTAAATAAACAGAAAACATCCGGCATTAAGCAATTAAAGGGACAGAAGTATTGACTGATAACCTCTGTTGATTTATATATGTTGAAAGTCGTAACAAAACCTATTTTACTATTCGTTCAAGCAAGCTGTTTCTTTACTTCGACACGTTCTTACATGACGTACTTAATATCATAACCTGGACCCTTCATATCGCAATAACAAATGTATTCACTAAGATTAAAATATTGCAGTGTCATACACAAATAAGAATACTTCTTTAAAAGTTAAATGACTGAATAACGAACAGGGAAGATTGGTGTTGGACTGTGCGGACGCACACACCCAACGGTCTATAGCATTGTCTTAAACATACGTCAAGGTTGGGTTTTTCCATGGCGTGCGCAAGTTATGGCGGAAATGGGACGTTTGCGTCATGGCGTGTATAATTAACTATAATGAATCGTTACAATGTGACTCGTCAATTCTTTGATCAACACATTACTTACTCTGAGGTAAGAAAAATAACACGCTCTCGTCAATTATCATCTTATCAATTATTCTTGACATCGTGATTTTTTTTAAAACTTTAAATGAGCAAGGTCTGGCAACGAGACGTGAATCCCCATTACGAGCTCATATAATGGAATATTTTATTAAAACGCCTGACATTAATTACAATTCCCTTTATGTCAGAAGTTATGTCTGTATGCAAGTGAAGACTAAGTTGCAATAAGAGTCCTTGTCACCAGACGTTGTTCAAATATTGTTTAAATGACGTTCAACTATTAACACGATATAGTCAATTGCTTTTTTTATCTTACATATTGTTTATTATTATTATGTTTTAAGTTATGAAACTTATAAACGTTTAATCGGCTTAACTTTGTTTTATTCTATTCTGAAAAAAAAAAATTAGTTTTACATAACATGGCCTGTACTGGGACATGGTTGTAAATAATAACCACGAAATATAATTTAATTTACTATACATTCATAAACATAAGATATCATATTACTATTGGTGGTTTTGATTATTTTATCGACAATGATGGATGAAACTAAAAGAACATGCGGCCAGAAAACTCCTGTCAGATTATGTCATTTTCTTAACTTAGTCCTCTTACATTCTATCGTATTGTGATCTTAATCCTCACCGTGTTAATGACATTGCAGCGGCTTATTCATTAAGTTATTCTTATACATCTAAATGACAATAATTTGAAAACAGAAACAAATCATGATATAATACATAATCAAGTTCCCTCATACAGGGACGCCTTTACATCAGTTACTTTTATGTCATTGTCACCGTCCGTTCGCTTGTAATATTCATTATATGTTTTATTATGGTCCGGTGGTCTTGGTACTTTGATTTCTGATGTCCTTGTTTATATATATTAGTAAGTGTTTTTATACTTTCAGTAAGCAATAATGAAGATCCAGATTACCTGTTTGTTGGCCATAATTGGCTTATCAGCAGCTCAATACGGATATACATCGTCATACACATCACCTGTTTACAGTAGTTATGGATCTTCACATGGACACGGTTCGTCCCTGTACGGTTCAAGATATGGTTCCGGCTATGGTACCGGATATGGATCCGGCTATGGTACCGGATATGGTTCCGGCTATGGTTCCGGTTATGGAAACGGCGGTTATGGTTCATACAGACAAAGATCACCATATTACAGCAGCCATATCTCCGGTAGTTCAGGCTATGGATCAGGGTATGGTTTAGGGTCTGGTTACAGTAGATACACTAGCCCATACGGGTCTGGATACGGCAGTTCACTTTATGGACGACGTGGTTATGGGTCTGTGTATGGAGGTTATGGTAGAAGTTCCGGTTATGGGTCTCGCTCTGTGTATGGAGGATACCCATCCTATGGGTCGCGATACACATCAGGAAGTTACGGAAGTTATGGATCCCCGTATGGGTCATCCAGATCATATGGTGGAGTATACAGATATTAGTTTCCATGGTAAGTACATATACAGTGTTTCTTTGAATGAATGTCTATTATAGTTTTACACTGTAAGAACGTATTGAGCCGCGTCTGACGATTTGGGGTCTTATTGCATCTGCTTACAATCTAAACCGAAACTTCAGTGTCCGACTATATCTTATATCAACTAAAATGTAGCTTCTGACAAATTACTACCCCCTTATTATACGACAGTGTAAGTTTAAATGATGCAATATCGATGAGGCATTCAGACATCAAATAGACAGACGAGTCTCAAATAGATGTGCGTTGTTATTGAATAGATCACACCTGCGATATTAGAATGCACGGTCGTATCTTGGTCTACATCTTTCGCCATTCATTCATTTATATCTTATCAAAGTTTTATCCATAAATACGCACAATATTGCCAACAACCAACTGTAATTATACCTATAAAAGAATGCTTACATGAGCCCAGAAGGATAATATGGCAACATCGCGTAGTAACTAGTAACATCCTAAAGCAAAATAAACTGTGTTGCATGCATCTCCACAAACAAAGCTTACCGTATTGTATTTATCTCCGCAAGCAAACCTTTCTGTGTTGCCTATACCATCATAAGCAAAAAAAGTTACCGTGTTGTATATACCACCATAAGCAAAAGCTACCGTGTTGTATATACCACCATAAGCAAAACTTATTAGTCGCCGGGCAGAAGCCCGCGACTTCTATTTTTAATAGCTTTTCGGAAATCACATGGGAGGGCGGCTTATTATTAGAAAGAAACAAATCTAGATGATTTGAACATATTACAATTGTGGTTGTTTACGAACACTAATAAATGACACATCTAAAATGAAATAAATATTCCGATTTTTTAATGTTTGCAGTTTTTTTTTATTTCACTCGCATTTAAGTTTTTTGTCTTATTTACGAAGACAAAAGTGGTCCCTTCAAGACGTGAACCAACACCCCCTAATGCAGACTCTTATGTGTCATCATTGAGGTCAATTTCGGATTATCCTTTTAATAGCAATTTTAACTTACTAAATGTTGTTTTCATGTTCAAAGAGATGTCTTGATTTGTGTAGAATTCATTTAATAATGTTAATCCATGAATATCTAAAGTAGGAACTGTTTCTAAGCTAAATATAGACCCTATTCTGTTGTGTAGTTTCGTGACCTTTAACATCGCTTTTCGCGCATGCGCATTTCGATATGAAAAAGCGAGTGATATTTATTTATTTTAGACAAGTACAAGACGAATGTTTGACGCAAAGCGTCAAAGAGAAGCCGCAATATTTCGTTGTACATGTAGAAATAAGAAAAAAAGAACATTTTTAAATCCACAAACAATAGAACAATTTAAACTGTAGACGGTAATGCTGATATATTTCTCCTTTTGAAGACTTTTGTTTTCTTCAAATTACCTCCCTTTAAAGCAATATCAGGATATTTACCTTGTGATTCGAATAAGATTGACAAACATTGAAAGTATATGAATGAATACTATTATTTAAATAAGTAACAACAGCAAAATTAAATTTAAGCCAAGATAAATGTGTACACATTTCGTTAATTTTTTATAGATACCCTAATGTATAGGTATGAATATAACATTTATAAGCAAATGTTTTCATTTCAACGTTCCTAATGTTTGAATAGACTAAGGAAAGTCAAGAATACACAAATAAATCAATGCAGTCTTTTCCGGCGACATTGATGCCTTGCATCAACTTTCTCTTGTTGCGTTGCATATAACGCCATATGCAAAGGTTACTGTGCTGTATATACCACCATAAGCAAAGGTTACCGCATTGAATATACGTTCACAAGTAAAAGTTACTGTGTTGCATGTATCTCAACAGTCCAATCTTATCGAAGTGTATCCCGCTTGACTGTTAAGATCGATACCATCATCCTTGATAAGTGATAACTCACATAGGTATGTGTAAGTCTTTGCCTTATACCGAGAAATGATTAGCAAACAATAACGACCAAGATGAGGTTGGCTGCCTCTTGGAACACAGACAAATTGTATAATACTGTTAACCCAAGTTATGTCACACGAAATCTCAACATATGACGGGTTGTGTTTAATACTTTTAATAAGGATTTAGTTACACACGTGTGTATTTTCATTTACACCATAACCGTTATCTAGATGCTTCCATGATGTGTGAAGGAGAAGATGGCAAACAAGAAAGATACCGATCAGGCCGTGCCGACGTTCACTTTGATCTGGATCTTTCTGGTCTAAGTGCCTTGAATGTCGGTTTTACACGACGTAGCCTACTCCAGGGGCGTATGCTTATGGAGATTGACTTGAGTAAATTACAAAACATGATCAATATTGAATGTGTGTCATTCTTGTATATTTTCAGATATTGAAGTCCAATGGTAATGACCAATTATATTCATCGTCCCGAAGACAGTAAATCACTTCATGTACGATGAACCGATCGTTTAATTTGTTGTTTGAATATATACTTATATAATACTTATTGTAATAAAAGTGCAATACCTTCTTAATTGTGCCCTTTGTTTAGTTATATATATACATATTATACATTTTCAGTTTGCTTATGTCCTCAGATCGACTGTTTAGCTCACCTGAGCACGAAGTGCGGGGTGAACTTTTGTTATCACTCGTCATCTGTCAGACATTGTCTGTCCGTCTATTAATATTTTCCTACAAACGACTTCTCTTCTTAAACCAAAGCTCCAAAATTAAAAATAATTTCACAGGGATGGTCTTTAGTTGGTCCTCTTTCAAAGTTGTTCACATAATCAATTCCATATAGAACGTTGACTGCTGCGGATTCAGAAAGGGGAAATGTCAACATTTTAAAAATTGTCTTGTCCAAAAGTACAGGCCCAATTTGAAATAGATTTTGCATAAATGTTCCTTTGGTCTCTCTCTTCTCTTGTTCAAATTATTCCGATTCGGTGAAAAACATCGCCGCCAGGAGGCGGAGTTTGTTTATCATATGTTATTAAAGCTGTTTCTATAATTAGAATAATATGTTTATACAGTATTGAGGGCGACAACTAAATTAGTGATGCGATTAATTTTTGCCAGATGTTAACTCAGCAGGGCAGAGTTAAGTTCCTTGCACATAAGATATTACAAAAATTAACGACAAATAACGTTTGGCAATCGTTGGTTTCAATTGGAAATGGTCGTACCTAAGTGAATGATTATGGAGGAAGGCCTCGTTATGGCCGATTAGGTATATTCGAAATCATCGAATAACGTAAAATGCTTGTAAACTGTCGCAGTCATTCAAACTACTGTCGTACGATGGGCTTACCTATTTAAACCTTATTAAAAACCAGTCATTGATGTGACAACTGTGTTTTCTTATCAATTCTTGAAGCAACGGAATAAACAGTAACTTTTTGTACTAGTATTTCCTTTGATTATCTTAGTCTATACGAGTGACTGCAACATTATTTTGACAACAAACTCGACTTTAATACAGAACAAATATACACATTAGACGCAACCCCATTGTTGGAGGATCAATCTCGAACATCCCTCATACATGAACAATGTCAGTTGTGCATTGTTATGCGAAAGCCATTTTCACAGGAGACAACACAAATCGTAAACTAGCAGCAGATAATCATACAAGCATGTGAATTAGCACAGTATTGCCAGAGCCTCCATTGCCCGATCAAAACTTTAGAGAAGGGTGCATGGTGGCACTGAATCGCTCACCCGAGAAGTGACTTAAAATATGAAAATTGTGACCACATGAGTGTTCAAATGGTTATGACCATGACTATGATACAGATCAATGGTCTGATGAATGTCATCAATATCAAATAAAAGAAGATTGGGGTCTCTAGAGTATTCACAAACGGACATTGTGACCAAGTAGTTTAATCGACATAAACCAGTTTCGATCTTGACCGATATTTGATAGCGATAACTGTCCTGATTTTATGTCATTAATATTGAATGAGATATATGAGCTCTACAGTGTTCGCAAGCTTACTTCAATTTGATTTAGTGACCTAGTTAAACACCTATGTGATCCATTTTTAAACATGATTTGAGCCTTGATTAACCCTAATTTAAGTCTGATGAGACAAGAAGGCCTAAAACGAGTTCAGAAAGGTCCTTAATTTGACCAAATGAGCTAATAGTTGACACCAAATGATCCAGATTCAAACTTGCCCTAGTTGTTGCACCCAAATGACTCAGTTTTAATGAAGACAAATGATCAGATGAATTTTCTTAAAGATTGATTGGCATCTAGAGTGTTTAAAAGCTTATATTATGATGAAGTAACATGACAGTTACGATATGAATGTGATCTTTAGACTGTTAAAGGGTTCCTCCCCCCCCCCTCGCCCTCCCCCTCACCCTCGCCCCCCCCCCCCCCCCCTTCCCCCTTCCCCCCCCCCCCTCAAATTAGAGCTAGTGACCTGATGAATGTCCATAACGATTTAATGTGACTTTGAACATTACTTCGTCATTCAGTTTTCTAGAACGAATACCACGATTCCTTTTAGAAATAGGACAGCATCAAAATGACGTAATAAGATATTTCTAAACGCTTTCCCGTTTAAGTGTGTCTGTATTATTGGACTGAACATTTGGCGAGACGTTTAAAAGCTTATATTATGATGAAGTAACATGAACGTTACGTTATGAATATGATCTTTAGACTGTTAAAGGGTTTTAATAGATTGTGTGTTGTCTGTACTCGTGATAGACAATAGAGTTAACACAAGGTACCAACTGATGCCATATGTGGATAGAGAAGTTGTACACAAGAAATCGATACAAAAGGTTGGCGTCGTGTAAACGTAACTTCTGATCTGAGTTTGCATTTAGCATGTATTTCATAGAGCGTTGAAAACATTTTGGGAAAAGGGGAGATTTCTTCTGTAGCAATAAGTCGTCTACTGCAAAGTTGTCAAAACTGGTTTTCGAAATGGGCATATAAGGGTATATAAGGATGGCGAACTATGAATTGTCTGTCTCACTTACTTCTGATTCATACGATATATTTGACATAGGCAATTTGAAAACATCATCATGATGAGTAACTTCTCCATTGCCTGGAATGTTTGAACTCCGCATGCTTCAACTTTTGTATTCGATTTCATATGTTGCCTGGGACCTTTGCAATGCAGATGAATGCAGATGTTCATAGCCTGTAAACGAATAATGTTCCTCAGTTTCTTCGCTGTTTTCATAGCCTCGGTTGTGCAATGGAAGAGCGCCCGCCTCGTGTAGGGATGGCCAGGTCATATCAAATACTTTAAAAAAATAATTAATTCTCAGGGTTGCGAGGGTTAGCAAGCATTACGACTGACTGGTGTGTCAAGGTTAATTGACCAGTAGTCCTGGTAACATACCCGGGAATCGCCGTGATACAATTGACAAAAGATGTTGAAAGCGACGTAAAACACCAATTCTAACACTATTGACTATTTGAGCGTGATCTAAATGCAGTATATCACTCTAAATTTCCGGAACTTATTTTGGCTGTTGAAATTCCCTCCCGCGCATTTTTCATACAACGTTTCTTATTGCGCATGCGTTAAAACGTTGGGCTTGACATTTTATGAATGAAGTCACGAGCTTTTGTTGTAAATGCCGTCAATTGGAACTTCTCGGGTAATTCCGTAATCCTTCATCATCGAGGTATTCCGAATGTAAATGCCGTTTGGAAATTTGAATTGTAACGGTGACGTAATTGTTTAAAATTACGTCATTTACGTGCTTTACCAACATTTTTGACGCGGTCGAAAACGTTGTGTTAGAATTACACAGTAACAAATTGCCCATGCTGAGTTTAAGAACAATTGAAAAAGGAATAAAAATAAATATTTCCAAAACAAATACACTGGCGAGTAAAGATAGAATAGCCTACACATGATGTTATCAAGGAAAACAACGTCATCTCAAAACATAGTTCACCCTTAATTTGAAGGATTATCCCTTTAAGTTATAAAAAAGTGCTAGAATTGGAATAGATCTCATTTTGAGTGATTATATCACGATGTGTCGTTCATGTGTGTATAAATTAATCACTCAGGCTATTCAGCCTTCGTGATTAATTACTACACACATGAACTCCAAATCGTGATATACGAGCCGGTATATCACACACAATGAGATCACTTTCCTAAGCAACCAATCCTCGTTATGTTGACAAGATCCACATCTAAACATTGTAATTAGATGTATAACTATAAGATGTCCTATTACATGATATGCAGATGTTTCTAAATTAAAATGATTCCATACTCAGTCTAGAAGATAAAACAGTTTCAAACAACAAATCTAAACCTTTAGACGTAGAAGAAGAGATAAACTATATGTTGAAATTCTCTTTCTGTGCCTAAAAATCTTACTGGATACAAAAGGTTCGAATGTAAACGGATGTACGTGTAGACTTTTTATTACATGTGTTCAATTACAATTTATCAAAAGAGCAAAATAATCATTCTTCTACAGATCGCCTCAATTTTATCAAATGGTTTATCTTCGTCATAACGTGCGCAAACAAACAACACACCCATACACTAACATGTGTTGTATAGATTGCCAATAATAAGCTAGTATTTGCTATTGCAATAAAAACGCTTTACGTTAATGTATTTCGCATCAAGCAAGTTAGGGTCTTATTGACTCTACGTAAAGGGACACATCTTTATTTGATAATGGATATAACTGTTCTATTTTTTTCCTATATAATAGATTGTCTTGACAAATATAATTAGGGTTTTCTTTTAATGCAGTGTATAAGATTAAGAAATACTGAAATTTCCTGCGAAAGCAAATCAGAATTGTTGTCCATGACATAATAAAAAATAAACTGACAATGGTCATAAAGAGTTTTGAGTCTAATGAAATATCTGGCCATTGTATTTAGGTTTATAATACTGTTATAAATGCGCGGCCGCAGTGCAAGAAAATCTCAACATGCTCGGCTCTTATAAATCCGGAGAAAATACAACAAAACATTAAAATCATTCGGCATTAACCTACATGTTTTCAATATATTCAAAAGTCAGCGCTATATGCGCCCAGGTTATGAGTTATACTTAACATTTATATAAGACTGATAATATAAAATCTTACTAACATTGAACCGTTTGATTAGACTGCGCAAATTATTCTGTATCTCCACTGGTCGCACATACCTTAATCCGTTTCCGCGTACAACAAACCTGAAGCGAATGACTTTGAAAACATGTTGACAAAACTATCATTATTGAAAAAGTCGTCTGTCACAGAAGCAACAGAAAGTGTTTGCATGTGGGAAAGGGTTACATTTGGTTTCGCAGAGCGTCGCTTACATGATAAATGTATTGCCGGGTTAAATTGATAGCGAGATTTATAGACATGTCTACATTTAATTCATGATCAATCATAACGCAACAAAGGCCATTATAGTTTTTTATATACGTATAATGCATGAGCCGTGCTCTGGGAAAACAGAACATAAAGTGTTCTTAACAAGTGTAGAAAACGATACTTTTCAAATTCCATACGATGTGATCAAAATATACCCTCTACCTTAGAGGCTTCTTAAAATCTATTTCGGCTTAATAGCGACCAATGATTATCAACATAAGTCCGGAGTTATCATTACATTATAGGGTTTGGCATATACTGATAATGGCAGCGCCCTTGGAAATTTTGTAGCAAATATAAAATCCTATGTTACAGTATTTATTTATCAAGTATGGTACTGTCACCATCCTTTCCTTGGCAGCATGCTTTCGTCAGCATAACGACCATTTAGCTGGTGTTAGATTAAAAGACCAGCAATACTGTTGACTTACCTAGTAAATGCCGTGTTATAAATGTGAAAGTGTTAAAAACTGTTATAAACGCCATACACGAATTGACCTTTTATAACGCAAAGCCACAACATGTCAGACGCCATGTTCAGGTAGTGCATACACACATGAACATACACAAACTCGTTTTTAATATCTTTGCACGACGAACACTTACTTCATTTTCCACATTGTTCGTTTTTTCTCTGAAAGCAAAAGAAATTTATTTCCAATTTAACTGATGCAAGAGAGAGAAACAACTTGATGATTTTAGAATGGCGCGGCTCGTTTTAACATTAACCCTTTCTTACATAAAACAAATTTATGTTCAGCTGATGACTTTAAAAAACTGATAGTTACATGAGCAATGTCTATATATAAATTAAAATATATTCATTGAAAAGCAACAATAACATTATGGAAAAGGGAGAATTTGCAGATCATGAACAATTTCTCACATTACTACAATGCTTTCAAAAGCCATACACCGCAGGAGCGACAAAAAACGTCTCCACGCGGAAAAAGATAAAAAAAAAATACTTGTTCTTGTCAGTTAAGTGAGAGGCGTCACTGTCACGGAATGTATCCTACACTCCCATATATTGCATACATTATATGTATATCTTATATGTATTAAAATGGTCATTCTGACACTTTACTATCAGTAGCAATAATTTTATAACATGAGTTTCGAAGGAGCTATCGCCATTCGACAGATAAGTTTTGCCCTTGTTTTCGAATGACATTAATGTAAACATGTATTCGTGAAACTCGTCAAGGCAGTTAATTGAAGTTTTTAAATTAACTCAATTACCTGTTAAGATTTGCGTGGCAGACTGTATTCAACTGACAGTATATAACGTTTCATTTAAAATGTTATCAAAGGTCAAATAAGTACAAACATTGCTTCATACGGCACGAAATTCAAACGATTTCCTTATTCATATTTTTTTCCAAATTGGATAGGAAGGTATATGGGACAACTATTTATAATTTAAATACCCTAAGCTTTTGATATATGTATTTCATTTTAAAATGTATCAACAATTTGTCCAAGCATTTAGTATAGTACGGTTTTCCTACACCGGAGAGAACACTGACAGAAGCAAATGAGTTTTTCATAAATTATTTTACACATACCGAATTACAATGATTAGCTTCATTATATTATACTCAAATTAGATAACTTAAAAACAATTTATAGACGGGGGCAATTGTATAAAAGAATCTCATTTCAGATTCGAACCAATAGTTTAAAAAATAATTAGTAAATGTATGATAAAATAAAGCACAAACACTATTAAGAGTCATATTTTTTTCTATGTATATATGTTTGCCATATTTATATCATTTGTAAATGTCCAAGGGCAAAATGCTTTACCGAAAAGAGTCAATAAAGTATTGAAACATGGAACTTGAAACATAAAACGCAAGCTTCATTGAGTGCTAAGGTTTCCTAAAACATAATATGGTAACAACTCACATCAATCAGTCAATGACCTTCCTTTATGTCTCTTTGTTTGAATTGTTTTACTCATGTATGACCAATATCTCAGTTTTATCACAAGGTCAATCTTCAACAGGCTGTTTAAACTGGAACGGTTCAACATACTTAACAACGAGTTACAAGGAGGAGCGTGACTTTGTTATCTGTATTATTGTATGCTTCGATGATCATCCATATAAAATGTACAACATTCTTTGATTAAAATAATTTACGAGAAAAACGGCCTGCAATAATTCGAATATATCTTATCGAAATATGGAAATCACCGAGTTACAGAGAACACTGTCTGCTTCTTGACTTGTTTAAATGGGTTCCCACTATGCATCAAAATAATGATCTAATGTAATTAAGTCATCAATATTGAAACCCTTGATACCAGGAGATATAAGTTTTTCGATTTCCTTTAAAGGACTGACTCAAGTATAAACTGAAGACACCCGGATGAATTAGAATCAGATTGAACATTTACAAAGTGCGTGATCTATAACCTTTGATGGGATATCGATTGGTTATATTTTAAGATGGGTTCTACCAGGCACATACTTTTAAAACCTATAGGGTGCAATCATAAGTTAATAATACCCTATCCCTAAATATTTTGAGACATATTCCTGCTAGAAGTAAATTACTTCATATTTCTTATACTTTCACGAAGGTGTGATGTGACTTTAAAACATTCCGCATTATTTGAAACATCTTTATATGATGCATGTCAATTGAGATCTTAATAACACATAAGCATGCGTATGTTGTACAAAATGGTTCAATCATATCTCAACAGACCTGAACAATTAAGAAAAAAAAAAGTTAAATACGGGAAACGTGGATATGTGCGCCTCTTATGTATACAAGCAATGGTTGCTGGATTAACACATCGGTTTAGGCAAACTATACAGTGTCGATTTATTGTACGAAATGTTACTTACATCATCTACCAAAATAAAACAATAAAAGAAAGACCGACCGCTCAGTAAGAACACCGTGTAAGGACAAGATCGGATTATCCAATCCCATTTTTACATGTAGCTGAGTCCTAACTGTAATTTGGTATTTCAGATGAATATCCTCTCATACCAAACAGTGAACATTGTTTATTTAGACCGAGATCGTGGATTGAAGACTTAAAAGGTAAAATGATTACAATTGTTTAATATGCACACGCTTTTCAAAGAAAATTGAGGCCTGTATTAGTTTGGATTATCATTCATCAACCGTTTGATTTTGTCACATTCAATTATAACGAATTTAGTAATATAGTAAATGTTAGAATTTATATTGATATACGAACGCAACATATTCCATATTAATACAACTGCCTATTTTAAAAATGTGTTCCTTTTACTCTGTCGCGTGGTCGTCAATACTAGAGAAAAAATATACCACATCTCAAAAAACATATTTCCCGACAAATGTAAATGCTTTCCTCATATAGCAATATTTTACGTTAAATACACATTTCTATTTCAATTAAATAAATCGATCTTGATTGAATGAAGACAGAGTAGCATATCATCTGTTTTAGCCCATCTGTGACAAATAAAGAAAATGCTCAAAGCTCCGCGTTGTGGGCTGTAATGCTATGATATTCGCCAGAAATATTTGTTACGATCATATTTCATAAATGTAATTTATATATACCAACAATTCACATCGTTCGTAGATAGCATTTCAACCAAATAGTTGGTAAAATCGTATGTAGAGCTAGGGCGTTATTATGTTTACCTAGCGGAACATGATGTTTGGTGCTGTAATTGAAGAGCAGCTTTGAACTAGCACATGTCCCGAGTTCTGCACCTCAGTAATAATCACAACTTTCTGTTAAATGAATCCTAAATAATTTTAAATAGTTACGATCTTTAATTGTTTCCAATTATAGACTGCTTTATATAATTGTATCAGTTTGTGTTGTAGGCTGTATGTCCATCTACTCACGGTCACAGTGGTAAGGAAACTATAACTGGCATAAGTTGACACACTTTTACATCCCCTGTGGCCGGAATTGACCGATTGCGTTTAAATAATAGATGTAGTTATCGAAATAGAATTCTGATAAAATATAACTTTTATAAGGTTGATTTGAAAGAAAAGCACTGTAAAATAGGAAATTTGCCTAATTGATTTTCATTTCCGTCAATGGCTAAAAGGGATATATTGTAGACGTGTACAATCAAACCTTATTTTGTATATTGTGTATGGCTGAACATAATGATAAGCAATGTTGTGGGCGGTAAACGTTCTTCTCAAGATATGAATAAGTTTGATCAGAGAGCGATCAAGGAAGACCCCAAACAAACTGATAAGACAATGGCTCGTTACCATACTATCATGGCATCCCATTCACTTTACATTGACAATAATTATTCGATCATGACCGGAGTCAGATAACCGTCGATAATGGCGTTTGATGGTTCCGCCAATAAACATAGTCGGACCATGTAAGCAAATGTGCATTGCTTCTTTTTCCTTTTTATATTAATATATGCGTGAAGACTATTCGTATTTACTTTATCTGCCATTTCACACTTAAAGAGTGGAAAGACGCTATTTTTCTATACAGCACAATTCTTTAAAGTATAATGCAAACTTGTATTGCCATTGTTATGGTTCACATGGCGATTTTTCCTAGCAATATCACGCAGTCAATGTACACAAATGTTCATTCAATCTATTTTCTTTTTATATTTATATGGAGCCTTTTCTTTTTTGTTTTATCTGCCACATAACCGTGAACACGTGGAATATGGTAACTTTTATACAGTAAAATCGCATAAAATAGTGGCAAATTTGTCTTACCAGTGTTACGGCCCGGATTGCTATTGTTTCCTGCACTACTACCCCTTTCTTAATATGTCTTGGTTTCAATGTTATGGTCGACAGGACAACTGCAAATTACCTCGATAAAAAGAAAAATATAACAATTAAGATATTGATGTAACATATTCTATTATAGTTTTTTTGCAGCGAACGACTTGTAGATGATATTTCGAGCACCGTCTTTTTTAATATTTCGTTAGGTTTATTTTACAACGAAAAATGACACAGTCGCCTTAAGTTTTATTCTTTAGAAAATACAAGTTTAGCCTTCTAATAAAATTGTGTCAATCCTGCATAACAATATACATATAATATATTTACAAAATTAAATTATGCAATTTGAAAGGTTATTGACCCTGTACTGTTATATCATCGCTGGACTTCGTCCATCGGCGCACAGAGCCTCACGCTCTTGGCGTTGTCAGCCAAACAACTCGGGTCAAGGGATGAGTTCACAATACAGGGTCAATAACCTATTGTAGAAAGAACCTTGTTAAGGCACAAACTGATTTTTTTTCTTTTGTTAAGTGCAAAGTCACGCTGTAAAAACACAAATATTAGTGTTCTTGTAACTTTGCTGATAACAACGCAATTGAAATTCGAAATTCGAGAAAGCTTTTGTTCTTTACATTCGGCATGACATGAACTATGGCGTGCCCTTTTTCGATGATATATACATAACAGAGAACACATGTGTGGCTATTTAGATACATTGCTTTGATTCTAAGATATATTTTGTGAAATAAAGTAAAGTAAATATTATCTGAACGCATCGCAGGTGTAGATAAGTTTAAATCAACAAAATGTTAACATAAAATATATATTTATAGGTTTTCACAATGAGGCTCTGTATCCTCCTACTGCTGGTGGCCGTCGTTGCAGTGGCTACAGCAATGCCTGGCAATTTCTACCAGTTAGGTCTCGCATCTCTAAGTCGCATTTCTAGACAATTATACGGTTACGAAAGGCCATCTAGTCGCAACGTTGGTTATGGTAGAAGATCCAGAGGTTATTCGAGCAACAGTGACTATGGCGACCGCAACACTGACTATGGGGACAGATCCAATAATTATAACTACAGATACACTGACTATAACGAGGAATATAATAATGATAACGACAGATACAACGAAAGAAACAATTACAGAAACAACGATATAAACAATTACAGATACAACGATATAAACTATGGTAGAAACAATGACAGAGCAACTGGTGGAAGCAATGGCAGATACAATGATGGAAACAATGACAGATACAATGATGGAATCATTGACAGATACACTGATAGAAACAATGACAGATACAATGATAGAAACAATGACATATACAACGATAGATATAACGACAGAAACAATGAAAGATACAATGACAGATTCAATGACCGAAATAACGAAATATACAGTGGAAGATTTGGTGGATACAGCGACTATGGTGGCAATGGTTAATTTGGTCGATAGTAAGTTAATCGTATAAGAATCATGTGAAGTACTTTCCTTGTATATGCGACATTTGGCGCATCTGTAGCATTTTGCAATCATTGCGAATTGATAACAACTTTCATCATGAACATTCATTTCTTACAATGTTTCCCAAAATGCGTTAACAACTTGTTTCTGCTTCATGTGTAACATCCCTTTTTGAAGGAACGGCATTAAAACCGCTGTTTTCTTTTCCTTATCCAGAGGACATTTGAACCTCTGCAGCAGATCTCATTTTAAGCAATATGGGGGAAAAAATCCTATTAAAATCATCTTCTCGATTTTCACATAGTATACTCAACCATTTTATGAGGCATTTTCCATTTTCATATCGACGGTTAATTCAAGATTCAGTGTATTGAAGGAACGGTCTTCGAGGCTAGGTCGGAAACACATAAAAAACTTCGCTACTACTTTACCTTAAGATAAAAATGTTGTAAACCAGCCTTCAGTACTTCATGTTCAATAATTATACATATGTAATAAAATATGAGCTGTTCAACGAGAAAACCAACATAATGGACTCTGCGTAATGTATCGATCCAGATCAGCCTGAGCATGCTAATCCGGGCCGACACATTCCGTCTCAGGGGGGTAGAGGTATAGAGTAATGATTCATGAGACAAAACATCTACCGGAGGGGAAAAGTGTCTGTCCGGGTTAGCCTGCGCTCGTCAACAATGTTGGTTTTCTCGCGGGATGGCTCATATGGTTTCATTTTCGTTTATTTCAGATAAAAAATCACTAATTCAACTATACACAGTTCGAAACAAGGACCTCGCCTGAGTAATGTATTGTCTTGTACTGTTTATCTCGATTTGATTTTAATGTTGATAAAGTCAATTGATTTAAAATAAAAACATGCGTTGTCTTCTTTATTCTGGTTGCCATTTGCATAATAAATGTAACTCAAATTATTAAATAATATGAACCGTGCCATTGAAAAATCGACCTTAAAGAATTTGCGAACAGGGTATACCCTGGAAGGGAAGTACTCTAACGTTGTTGTCGTTGTTGACAACATTACTTGCGTTAAAACCAAATTTTGACGCATTCTAAAAGTAATCTCAAAAATTGAAATCGATGTGAACTTATAATGAGGACGATCGGACTTGTAAACAACATCATTGAAGCACTATTACAATAATTCCTTATACAAAACATACCTGGATCTGCATGGTTCAAGAACATCTAGTATACCCTTATAAAATGAATTAAATAATAGTTTTAGCCTTATAAAATGAATTAAATAATAGTTTTAGCTGCACAGGTATCGATTATTTAAATTCATTTTAAAATCGATCGGTAGTTTCAAAGTGTCCAGGTTTCCCGGTAAAGGTGTGATTGCAGATGCTGTTTAATTGAAAGATGATAGGAAGGATAACAAACACATCAACTAGTCTGACTACTCCTTTTCTTTGTGTACTCAGGTTTTCTAAACGAAACCGTTTAGTTGATACCGACGATTACCAAGACTACACCAACATGGCAGTTACCACAAATCATTCTAACATAAACGAGCATCCTTGTTGTCTCTTTGTATTAATTGCTTTACTATATTGTTAACACTATGCAAGTATAATCACGGCTTAGACCGGGTAAAGGAACCAGTATATGCCGTCTGTTAATCCTAAACAGTTCAACAGACTGCTCTGAGACCTAGAGTTTCAAAGAGAATGGCCATTCATGTTTATATAATGTTGTCATAGACAAAACTTCAGTACTAGATATCGTAGAAGGAAACAAAAAGGGCAAATTAGTTACGACTTAATAATTTATCGACATGTCTTTACCTTTTGCAAAATGTATAAAAACCGTAAATAAACATCCGTTCAATCAACATAAATGACAACTTTTTAAATTATTTGATCAAGTTAAAGCACCTGTTTGCGTTTGAGGCAAGTTATTAATTGTGCCAGTCAAATTATTTTCCTTTCTGCTTAGATGGTTATACTTGCAGACTGTACAATCTCCCTTTAGCAAAATATTTGACCTGCGTTAACAAGAAAGGCTGCCTTCAACAATTTGAATAGAGACTATCGAAATATGAAAAAATATGAACAGAAAACATACAATGGCTGATGTTTGCTAATTGTCAAAATATTTGAACAAATAGGTAAAATAATCTTGCAATATGACGTCAACAATACCTGAACAATACCTGAAGTTTAGCAGATACGATACTCACCAACAGCTCCATTTGAGTTCTCCCCATTTTGTTTAAGGCTGGGGTCCAATGTCAAATATTGCTCATTGACCCATAAAGCATCCGTAAGAAGAAGAGTGATGATAAACAGGTAATGTCATGTGACCTATATACTGTGATGATGTAGCGTACAGTTAATTTTGCAATTGTCTAAATATATTTAGACGCTTTTCCAGTCACTTTCCTATCAATTTATAAGGTTTGTATCTATTAGCTAATGATGTTAACAAGGCAATGGTGTAAAATATAACTTAATATATTATGTGTACATGCATGTGCTCTTATTTAATGAGTGTATATGTAATTGTATTTATTTACTTGAGTTATATATGACAACACATACCTATGTATATATAGAGAGAGTTTTAGACACGAATATTATGTGATGTGCCTGCATATTTATTTGTAAATGCTGTAACTTAATACCATCACTCTTCAGTGCATGGACATGTATTGTACTTTATTTTCCTCGCATGTTGTTTATTGAGTGTGTACTTCTACACCTATGTTTCTCCAATGCAAACATGACACATGGGATCCAGTTCGACTGATAAATCTATGGTTTTGAAATCTTTGCCAAATGTATTATATGTCAATTGAATAGGTACGTGTATTTTCATAGATAGTAATTATGTTCATCTGCTCATGTCATAGCATGGACATAGACATAATAAACATTATTATGGCTATGGCCTGAAATGATATATGTTCTTGATAACTTGAACTTGATAAAACCAACATCTTAGTAAACAAGAGAGCAAAGATGACAATAAATCGATCACTTAAGTGATGGTATAGTAGCTAATGTATGGGTCATGGTCACTTTTATCAGGAGAGTAGAACTGCAAGGAGTAGATACTTTAGATGAAAACAGGTTATCAGTCGAAGTCATTCGTAATAAGGCATTATATCTTTGAACAATGTAAAAGGATCACCAACGGAATATTCCTGTGCAGTTTGGTCGTTTGAAACTAAACGTTCATTATACTTATTTTCTTATGTTGTTTACCAAACAGTATGACTTGAATAATTGCGTAGGAGCACTTCTACTTTATTATCATGACATCAGTCAACTTTCTTAAAAAAGGAATTGTTAAGTTCTGTTATTCTGCCCCTTTGCAAGCAATCAATATGGCAAAACAATTTATGTAGAGTTAATATTTTTCAAAATTTAGAGGAAAAGAATTTTGAAAGAGGACCACAAAAGTCTCCTTATAATTTAATTATTTGAAAGAGGACCACAAAAGTCTCCATATAGTTTAATTATTTGAAAGAGGACCACAAAAGTCTCCTTATAATTTAATTATTTGAAAGAGGACCACAAATGTATCCATATAGAACAATATTGTATATCTTAGTTGAGATTGGACCAGTGGTTAAGGAGGAGATGTCGTTTTAAGCTCTTGACGGATAGAAACGGATAGAGAGGGATCAAAATATATCACCAAGTTACATTTCCTGCAGACACTAACTAAATTTTTATATATATTTCGAATCATAGTGGTTTTCGCTTATCTTTAACATTGATTAAAGTAGAAATGAAATTCATTCTGTGTTGTTTATTACCAATTGCATTTGACCGCCTTGTGGAGATTTGTTAGAGCGTGCGCATCGGTACGGGAGGTCGCGGGTTCGATCCATGCACGGGTCATACCAAAGACTTAATGGTTGTAATGTCGGGATAAATGGACCAAAAGTACAAGTTAGTTACTCAGAAACGCCGTAATTTAACAGAACATGTGTTGAAGGCAGTGTAAAACACCAAACAAACAACCAAATGCAGGTGCAATGACATGCATACGTTTTTGAATATGATTATGTTGCTTTAATAAATTAATATATTCATCATGCACAATTATTTGAAACATCTTTAAGTTAACCCGTCACTAAAAATCATAAAAAAGAACAATGCATAAAACGTGTGGTGATATAAAACGGACAAATCATTTTCGTCGATTAAATTTAAGGAGGGTCAGATGGACATGGGTCCTTGTAAAAACCAGTCATGATGACTAGGATTTTACAGTGACTTTCTCAATAGCACACTCAGAACCGTCACTGAATATTCTTGTACGAAAGGTGCAAACCGATCAACAAATTAATAATTGAAACTGAGGGCTCCCCGTGATTATTGTATTATCTCAAGAGCAAAGATAACATACTCTTGGAGTATTTGATGCATGTAGAGGAACCCTTACTGTTCTTTGTATATATACGTATATCGGTACGCATTATCACTCATATCAAACTTTGGTCAATCAATATCCAAATTGAGAAATAAAAGATAAGGTAATTTAGGTTTTGAATTCATTTTTAATTTTTAGTGTAGCCTGCTGTAGTTTGACTACTCGTGCAGCAATATTTATATTTCGTAACCTTTAAAAATACCAAATATATTCATGTGCCTGAATGCTACGGGGAATATGCTAACTCTCAAGAAACTTCTTCCTGCCAGAAATGTCTACATCAAATAGAAATCTCTATGAGTATAAGTGAATAAAATATTCTCTTATGCAGAGCTTTGATTCCATATGTGACCAATAAAATACTTTTTGTACAACTTCAGCTGAGTGGTATTTGTCACGAGGTTTTCATAAAGGCTATTTATATCCAGAAAGAAAACTTAATAACATAAGAGACAGGTATTATGTTAAATCGTATAATTAAGTGTCCTTGTAGACCTAATTTTGATAATATTTCGAAGGGTCGGAATAAGTATGGCTTTACTCAATATATCGTTTTCTTATGCCAATGCGCCAGTGTGTTTCGTTACATGGGTGTTATTACCTTCGATTTTATAGTAGTTCGAATGTTCACACTTTTGAAAAAAATACTCTTAGTTTCTCTTCGGTCGAACAGGACCCGTTGCATAAATATAATTAAAGAAAAGTTTTATAAAGAATAAAAACATTAACAAGAGGTTAATGCTTGACTTCATATGAGTAAAAAGGAAACTATGTTTGTTTCAGAATATTTCCATTTTAGTTTTCGTAGCCATTATGTGCAGCTCGGTTTGAATACTTGTTATAGAGGACTACGTAACAATCATAAGTTTTGAATGAATCTGTCATTTCACTAGTGGTTTATGAGTACATGTTCTTTAAACGTGTCTATTTTTAGCTCGATTGTGCAGCAAAACATCAAAACATCAAAATGCGAATACTTTTGGTAGTGGGTCACTAACGATTCCTCTATGTGCATTTATGAGTTGAAGTCTTTCAAAGAGTTTTTCTTTAAGCTATGACGACCATCTTGAATTATTTTGGTAGAGGTCCGTCCACCTGTCAATATGTTTTAAATGTGTCCATTGGTTTACGAGAAGAGGTTTTTCTCATGAATACGTAATTTAAATGAAATTGACAATCCCTGGTGTTGTCACTCAAGTGGAATTTATTAAAATGGTTAAATACCAAATCCATTCGGTTGATTTCCTTATGTAATGGCAAACCGTTTTAAATTTTGAATGACCAATATTCCACTCTACAAGTAGCACAGTATGCGCTCTAAAAAAAACAAGACTTCTATTTTCAAAACGATTTCCATCACATTTCTAGTTTTATTGGCTACGCTTTTGATAACACCGATGTGATTCAACGTTTTTTACAATTAAGATGTGACTTAAGCCTTTAAAAGAAATAAGTCGATAACGATAAAATTGCAAATTAATGGGAGATTTTAATGCCCACTTAAATGGAAATACATTTATTAAACAAATCGATGGGAGGGGTACGGCGCTGAGCGGATTAACCACTCTCTTCAATTTGTTTAATGTAACTATATCCCCCTTGTGTTCCGGCGCGGACTCGAGCTATGTGTCATTTGACAACCGCCATAAGTCTTTGATTGATCACATCATTGTTTCTCAAGAACTGTCATGTTATATAAAGTACTGTAAAATACTAGATGATAACAGTATTAACGTTTCTTCACATCGGCCTATAGTTTTTAATATACAAATTAAGTTATATGAGTACATTTCTCAAAATCCAGTCTTGACCGTTAAATGGCATAAAGTATCTCATGAACAATTGTATAATTATGAATCTGATCTAAGTCGCTGTTTGACAGTTAGTATAGATAATATACCTATCGATGAAGTACACTGTTTTATTGATAAACTATACCAATGCATTATTACTAGCAATAATGAAGTATCCGATCCGCCTCGCATCTTCCGCACTCCAGTTATCGCCCTTACCTTAAACCTTATTGATCTGACAGTCTCAAACAATGTCATGCGCTTATGAGAATAAAACGCAGGGCTTGGATTGATGCTGGCAGACCAAGAGATACTGATACTGATCATGACTCGTATAAGGCATACAAGGATGCTAAACGATGTTTTCGCAAAAATTTATAGAAACAGTTCATTCAAGTATCTGCAGCAGATAAACGAAGACATATACACTGCCTCTGGCGTAGATAGTCCTTTGTTTTGGAGGCTTTTTCAAAATAAAAATAAAACTGTAAATAATAATGTTTGTAATGAAATTAAATTTAATGGGATTGTTTGTCGCGATCCTGAAATTATTGGCCATGAGTGGGGTCGTCATTTCGCCTCGTTGTACTCTGATACAGAATGTGATTCTTATGATAACACTCATTTTGAGGATGTTACTGCATGTAGTAAAAGTATCAAGGTAGCACCTATTGTGGAAAGTGGTGATCACATTTATCAGGGGGAAGTCTTATCATCATTGTCTACTTTAACAAGAGTACCGCAAACGGTACATAATACGCCCGTCAGGAAAAATGTGAAAAAACATTATTCCAAGCCCAAAAAGGGGCATAACTCATGCAGAATTTTTTCGAGGAAATGTGAACTTGATCTGTGACACTTGATTACAAAACCATATACATAATTACAGCTCAATACATCAAAGCATGTAGAAAAAAAGTGCGGAAAACAAATATTCTAAGTCCAAAAAGGGGCATAACTCATTCAAAAATTGACGAAATCCCAGGAAATATTAACTTGATCTGTGACACATCACTACAAAGCCTTATACAAAATTTCAGCTCAATAGCTCAATAGAGTACTTGTGGGGTTATTTCCTTTGATGTTTTACTTGTGGGGTGCACCCAACAAGTATGGCATTCATTCCGTAATTAACCCTCTTTTACGGAATGAATAACATTAATATGCAAATGAGATACACGTTATAAAAAATAAAAATAAACTATTTATCTAAGTGTCTTTATAAGGGTGGGCACCCCACAAGTACTCTCTAATGCGGACGGACGGACGGACGGACGGACGGACGGAGGGACATGACCATACCATAAATTTATGGATGTGAAACAACAGGCTTTTCAAAGTCCAAGCAAATAGAGCGAGTCCATCTTAAATTTTTAAAACAAATTTTACATGTTAAACAATCAACCAGCTCTATGGGTATATATGGGGAGATTGGAAGATATCCATTATACATAGCCAGATATTATAGAATAATAAAATATTGGTGCAAAATTATTACAACAGATAATGTGATCATTAGTCGATTATACCAAATAATGCTTACAGATTGTTTAAAAGGTTGTAACAATTGGGCAAAAAATATTAAGAATATCTTAGACACAGCTGGGTTATCTTATGCTTGGGAAAACCAATCTATTATTAACTATAAAACATTTCCTGGAATCGCTAAACAGAGGTTAATTGATATTTTCACACAAGGATGGTCATTTAATTTAAATAGTAGCTGTTCACTGAGAACATATAAATTACTTAAAAATACGTTTGACTGTGAACAATATTTGAATGTTTTACCCAGTAATCTATTCATGCATCTTGCCAGACTACGCCTATCGTCTCATAATTTGAGAGTAGAATCTGGTCGATATACTTCACAAAGGATTGAGTATGAACAAAGATATTGTAATTTCTGTCATGAGAAAGATATTGAGGATGAATACCACTTTGTCTTAATATGTCCTGTATACTCGAAAATTCGAACGAAATTCATTAAACCTTATTACAGAGTTAAGCCATCTGTAAATAAATTTATAGATTTATTAAAAACGGATAAAACGGTTACGTTACTGAACTTGGCCAAATATTTACGTGAAGCTTTTGCACAAAGGATAAGCTTAGTCAATACCACCTGAAGATCTAGATCTAACATGCGATATGCCATGAAAATTCAACATGTTTCTTATCATTTGTATGTACGTGTTAGTATACATTAGATACATAGGTCTTTATAAATATTCACATATATTTCTTACATTTTCAGATATGTTCAACCTCATTTGTATATTGATAGGATATATTTGTACAGAATCAGCATTGTGCACATAGTTGTCTTGACTTGAACTTTGTATTATATAGCATATCATCATATGTATGTAACTAGAAACTTTAAAGTTTACGTTACTGAATAAATAAATCTTGAACCTTGAATCATAATACGTACCGTTTTTAAGAAACGGTCGTATAAAAACCGGTAAAATGTGTGGTATTGACCGTGTCTCTAATGAGCACCTGATTCACGGAGGCCTTATTCTGAAACACTATTTAACGTTTCTATTTGATTTGATGTTTTGTTATAGTTTTGTTCCTGTTATGCTTAAGCGTGGTACTATAATAACCCTTCACAAGGGAGGCGGCAAGCCGAAAAATGACTAACAGTTATCGTGCTATAACACTTTCCTCGTCTATTTTGATATTATACGAGAAAGTATTGTTACACCGTCTTCACAAGTCTATAAATAAACCGTTACATTTTCTAAAGAGAATGACAGTACGCTTGTTTTTTAGATGCTCGACAAGCTTTTGACCGAGTCTGGCATGACGGTCTATTTATCACGTTATTTGAATTTGGTATTTCGCTTAAATTGTTAAAGGCCATAATTGCTATGTATTCTAATATGTATAGCAGTGTTGTTCATAGAGGCTTTTACTCAGACTGGTTCCCTGTTCTACAAGGTACCAGACAGGGTGGAGTTATGTCACAGGTTTTTTATCTTGTATTTATTAATTCATTGCTTGAGCAATTAGTCTACAGTCAGTTAGGATTTCAAATCGAAGGGCTCCATTTGTGTGCCCCGTCTTTTGCAGACGACATGACCCTTCTCTCTTTATCCATTACTTCTTTAAAAACTATGATTGATATATGTTACAAATACTCGTGCTTATGGAGATACCAATATAACTCCAACAAGTGTGCAGTTGTCACTTTTAATGAGTCCAAGCGTGCTTACAAACGCAGTACTATTAAAAAGAGGAATACAATCATTTGGGAATAGAATGCAATAAATACGCTGACTACTCTTTACTTACTAAACATATTGATCGGAAATTAAGGGGGACATTTTTCGATCTTATTAAGGAAGGACTACACGTACATGGGCTTAATCCCTTAACCAGCTATATTATCTACAAATCTATTGTTATTCCTAAAGCGCTGTTTGGTTGTGATTTTTTACAGCTGCTTCCTGATCGAGACATGTTGACTTTAGAGAGATCTCATAGACTATGCTTAAAACAAATCCAAGGTATAAGAAGTAGATCAAAAACAGATATTGTACTTGGTTTACTTTGTGCTCTGCCTCTAGCTGCCGAAATAGAGAAGAGAAAACTTGTCTTCTTCGGTCAGCTGTGTAGATTAGAAAGGGACTGCACAGCCAAACGTTTGTTTTTATTACGTCTTAGTTTGTTTAAGAATGGGTCTTCCGATTTCGGGTTTATTTCAGATGTTGTTTCACTGCTACATAAATATAATATTTACAATAGCTTGGAAGACTATTTAGCATATGGTGATTTTCCTAGTAGATATGTTTGGAAACATTGTATTAATACAAAGGTTCGTAATTACTATATAGAAGAATGGTATGTTCGAACGTCTTCGAGCCAGTTTGTCTTATACAGAAAACTACAGTATCAGTTCTCTGCTAATCCAGTGTGGGACTACGCTAAACGTAATTCGAATATGCTACGTGCTTGTTTTTCTATCGCCCAATTAATTGCATACACGGCATGCACTGATTTCTCCTATTGCTCACGGTGAGGAAATAGTGATATTAAAACAAGTTTCACTGAGCATATTCTGATTAACTGTTTTTATGTAAGATCCCTCTCGGATTCCTCTCAACAAATAACTTATGTCAAATTTGGTAGTAGTACTTTCAATATGCTAGATTCTTTGAATGGTAAGGAGTATGTTGAAGCTCTATTCGTTTTGAATCCGAACTTGAACAGCGTACTGCTTAACAATTAAGATATGTTTTACAAACATGTGGTACTACTACGTATGGAATAGATACAAGTACTTTGTACCGGGTTAAATAAATACTGTCAGTATTATTTTATGTCATGTTTGTTTTGTTTGTTTGTGTGCTGTTGTAATATTGCATGTATTAATTGTTGAGATATGTTGATGTGGGTATATTTCTGCACGTGTTTTGCACCCTCTTCCCTATGAACGCTTTTCTCTTCGTTTCGGTCAAACGTTCTTTGGTGGGAAGCTATTATCAACAAATGCATTTAGTTAAGTTCAGCTACGGTGCATCTCATATACTGACATTAATTAATCTTTTTGTTTTTATTTGTATTTTCTTTCACTATGTTTCTCCCCTCCCTCCCTCCCTCCCTCCCTCCCTCTCTCTCTCTCTCTCTCCCCTCCCTCCCCCTCTCTCTCTCTCTCTCTCTCTCTCTCTCTCTCTCTCTCTCTCTCTCTCTCTCTCTCTCTCTGTCTCTCTGTCTCTCTGTCTCTCTGTCTCTCTGTCTGTCTCTATCTCTCTCTCTCTCTCTCTCTCTCTCTCTCTCTCTCTCTCTCTCTCTCTCTCTCTCTCTCTCTCTCTCTCTCTCTCTCTCTCTCTCTCATATTCATAATGATCTTCCATTTGGGAGGAAATAAAGAATAATAATAATAATAGTTATTTATCGATTACATTTCAAAGTAATTGCATAATTAACATTCATGGAGTAAACAATAAATCTGCTAAAGATATTGATTTACATGTGCACGACAGTTAAGGAAATGCCGCAATGGTGACATATTGGTGCAATTTATGTTTAAATAACTCTTTACCTTATACAAATTACATTAGATGAATGTGCATTTACACAAAACTTTTGAAAGTAGTGCGGAGAAAAAAAGAAACTGCTCACGCTTCCCTTATTTTACATTTCCAAATACATGTATATTCTTTTTATCTCTAAATGAAAAAATGTCCTGTCGCAAAGAATGCTCATTGCAACAAAAAAAAAACAGTTCCATGCATTTAAAAAGATATCATGTTAAACACATAAGAGTTGACTTCATCGGAAAGGAATGACGTGGCTTGCCAAATGTATTAACCCTCCAACATACGACAACTATTTAGCAGACGATTTTTAAAACTGAAACATGTACGTACAGATATTAAACATCGAATGTCTGTGTAACAGGAAGTATGAAGAGAAATTAAAAAATCATTGCGAAAGAAAAAGCAATGCTCAGTATGAATATTTCTCCATCTGCTTCAATGTTTTTAAACGTTGTTGTAGGATCGTCGAAATAATATTACAAGTGGTAAAATATTATACTGCTTTTCGTATGCGTGTCAGTAATTTAGGAAGCATCACTGTCAATCAACAACTCTTATATATCTCAATACACTATTAATGTATCATATCTGTATGTAATTAATCGTTCTGAAACTTGAAAATCCAAAATGTATCTTGCATAGCTTAATATATTTCAAGCTATAAAAATGCATTTTATATGACATTCGAAGCTATGTCCAACAGAAGTAGAGCTATACTACGACTATAAGGTCAATACATGTGTTTCCAGACTATTCAGCACGTTTACTCCACAATAACATTAATGGTATATAAAGATATGTAAAATAGTCAAGGGGTCATAGCCTTCCTTTGGTATAGAAACTTCATATAAAATTACATTAAATTCCACCCAGTGGTTCCTGAGAAACAGTGCGGACGTGTTTGATGATATATAACAATATGTATATTAATCCAATTGAAATGCCATCAGGCACTGCGTATCTCCTCTTTGTTTAGAAGATTACGCATAGAAGCTTCCTATTGAATTCTACATAGTGGATGCTGAGAAACAGTGCGGACAAATATTCGGATCGTAATTTAAATAAATATCCCTTAATCAAAAACACACACAATTCACATTGAAATGCATCTTAAAATATTGTAAAATACTACACAATTATCATCCGAATTAAAGAGAAAGGGCATAAATTGAAACATATTGTGTGACATATATATTGTGAAATTGTCAATTTGTTCGACGCTTTAGGGTTTACATGGTTATATACGATACCCCATTCAGGAACCCACGATAAAATCCTTAGGAGTCGGGGGTTTTCATGCGCTTAATACTGTCACAAAGGCGGGATTGACTTTGGATCCAGCAATAGTATGTGGAACATTTTTACATGTGTTCCGCCAATTAAGATCATAAATGCAAAAAAAATCGCCGATTGTACGTATTATAAACGTACGTACGTATTATAAAACAGATCAATCAGTTTTGGTCGGACGCTCTAAATCATTTAAAAGGAAGGAGGTTTAAGGCTTGGCACGTATAAAAGAGCCCTTCAAGTTTATAATAGATGTAACGGCTGTGATGAGCCAGTGTATCCACCTTGGACGTTAATCAGAATAGCATTGTACGGTATGATTGGATAGATGCAAAAAAAAGTGAAGGATTGAAACCATTGACAATGTGCACTACATTTAAGGACAAACAAGCAACGTAGATTTAGCTTTTTCTTGTAGCGGAATACGTATTTTGATTGCTATATAAGGACGAATTTCCTCACATAGATAGCAAACTGTGATCGTGGTATATATCTTAATCTACATCGCGTATAAAAGACTGGAAAAGGTAATATTATACATGTTTTATTTCAGAAGATTGTGGATAGTTGTTGAATGGCTTCTCGCGCGGTGATAGTTTGATTAAGTAAGCTTCAAAACAGAAAGAATGTACTTACGTTAGAAATAATAATGGAATCCGAAAGTAGAAAATCCACACAGTCTGTTTATAACATACTTTAAATCAGTTCCTCTGTCATCGACTTATTCTTTAAAGAAGGTATTTCCATTTTGTTTCAAAATATATCGAGTCGATTTGTAAAATAATATTTGTTTTGGAATAAATTTATAACCTAAAGACAAGCAATGCTGATATCGGGTGAGACAGCTCGATACGCGCTGACTCAAATGAATCTGAATTGTTTGCCAAAAAACGCAGAAATTTCATTTGTGCTGAGAGCGTTAAAATCCTGTATACTATTTTAGCATTTTGGAATTTCATGCATTAATAAAATAAACAATATGAGTGTTGCTTGTCTCTAGATTGTTTCATAACGACAATTCGAATTGAGAAAAAGCACTGTTTTTATTGCCTATTATATACATTTGTAATTATTTTGTGAAATCATATGAACACCATTGAAGGTCAAATAATGTTTACGTGTATCTTAGTTTCACTAATAACGATTAATTTATATATCTTTGGTCGGATTCCGTTTGAAGAGACTCATTATACAGTTGTCTTGTATCATTGCATCATCAGTTTTAATTGTTGCAGGGCTTTTATCACTTTCGATATTACAGTAGTTTAGAAACTAACAGATACAATGAACGAAACATAAGTGTATTGCACTAATGTTTGATCTATTATATATATTCTTACTACCTAGCAGTTGTTCGGAAAATCAATCTTTCACGTTTCTCGATATTTCAGAAATACTGTTACCTTGACTGTGCTCAGAATAAATCCATTGCATTCAAATAATAATAGTTCGGATAATAATATAAGGTTATTAACATTAATATAAAAGAAGGGAAATAGTCCGTCTCCTTGATAAACTAAAGTCATTGTGAATAGGTAATTCGTCGTCCATGTTATGTGAACAGGCCGCCGTGATATAGCTGAACGATCAATGAAAGCGGCGTTCACCTGCAATCAGGCAATAAATACCTGTAATCAGGCAATAGATACCTGTACTCAGGCAATAAATAAATAGATACCATCAATAACTTCTAATGTCTTTTACAGACGTTTATACATATGTTGCTGCATTCTTATAATTGGACTTTAAACATTGGAATTTGTTACTTTCATGCTCCTTTTAGACAAACACAAATGAAATGATAACACTTACATTGTATCGACTAATGATTTTGGTTCTTATTTATTGACTCTCTGCTTTGGAAGCATATTACGGTTACATTAAAGTTAAATATTTAGGTTTGTTACATTCCAAATTATGCATCTAGGAATAAACTACATGCAGACAGACAGCGAATACTTTTACTATGTGAATGCTAGACGAGGCGGTCACGTCTATTTGTGGTCAGACATTAAGGATATTAAGAGCATTTGCCTATAAAGAAAGATTGTGATCAGATTGTGTGAAGACACATCTGCTCTATGAGTCTTCTCGGTTAGTAAAGCACCAGAGGATGTCGGTATTCCTTTAACAGTGTCTATAGTACGCAATATAATTGCATTGTTTAGATGTGTCGTTGGGGGGCAAAGCAAAAAACTAAATTGTGATTGTCTTGCCATTGTGTTGAATGGTGAAGCCGAAATGAAAGGCTATGTCAACAAGAATTGCTACTTAAAGTATTTAACAACCTCGCAAGCCTGGTAACACGGTGCTGTAGAACTACATAGTACCTGCGTGCATTCAGATAAACATAACAGAATAGACGTTCAGTGTTAGTTAATTAAACAGCTGTGATTCGATGACGCATTTGGTAAGGTAAGCTGAGGTAAAGATTATCTGAATGAAATAGGTGTTGAAACCGACACTTAATTGACGTGAATCATTTACTTGAAGGTATTTACAATGAAGTTCTACATCCTCCTACTGCTTGTCACTGTCGTTGCAATGGCCATAGCATTCCCACGTCGATACAGGCAATATTCCGGCGGCTATGGTGGGTCCATGATGAGTCGAGGATATCGTAGAGGATACGGTCATAATAACGACTACAATGACAGATACAATGATGACGGCTACAATAATTACTATAACGACTATAATAATGACGATGGATATGGTCGCTCATAAGTGTTATGCTAGTAAGTTATGGTCTAAGAATCATTTAATCATTTATTTAAAGCAGATTTATTTTGGCGAAGGAGTATCATATATCACATCACTTTAAAATGTTGAAAAGTAGGACCAATGTTTTTTTAACACCATTGATAACACCATTGATACAGTTTTATATATGTTCATCCTCATATTAAAATGTCTACCTTGTGATGGGAGTCGCCCATGTAACATCATTTTTCCATTCTCACGGAGCAGTCTTAATGCATTTTCGTATCGAGAGAAGTTCCTACAGAAAGGTTCTTCTATTTTTTCTACAATATTTTCAAACCTTTTCATTTTTATTTCAGAGACTTAAATGACCATAGCAACTGAACAAGAATTGGACGCTAAAGTACCAACAGAACTTGTTATTAAGATTGATTTTGCATTGTTGTCATATAACTCAGTTTGTTGAATATACCACATTCTGCAGAACTTTATTTATTCCACTCATTATGTCACTGATTTATGTTACCAACACACCTAATACGAACTGCGCCATCGGCTAACCGACCTTTCGTTATTTGCGAGCATGATATACTCCAGTCAGAAAAACGTAGTTACACCGTAAATATTTACGTTAAAATCAAGAAACATACGTTTAAACAAGTTTTCGCATCTTCGCTTCCGATGAAAGCAGCTTCCCTTCATGGAAATCAGCTGTCGATTTTTGATGGATTTGATTGTAACATAGTGTACTGATGTTGACCTAAGAAGGGTTAAGTAGGTGAATATGTTCACTATTAAATATGAACTCTGAACGACATTCATTCAAAAGCCGCTAAGTGTTGAATGTAACGTTGATGGAATTAATTGTATATTATTGCATAAAATCTATGTTTTACGCCCGCTTAAGGGATACAGAAACATTGTAAAAGCCGGGCGTAAACGGCGAGAAAACGTGTATAAACAAAGCGATTCTCGCGCGTACGTGCCGTTTCAGACCGGTTAGATGTTTTACATATGCATTACCCGGGCACCGTTAGTAAACAAAACATGGACGCTGCATCTCCCCTAGAATAGGAGCAATTTGTTGGGTTAACAATAACATCAGCTTCTTTAACTCGATAATCGGTAACATGCACTAGATTCACAGTTAAAGAGCATAAAATAATCCAAAACCATTTATTTAATTCGACCCGTGTCGAGTCAGCGATGGCAACCTTGGTGTAGGCCCGGTTCGTGGATATGTAAAACATTACTTGTTTACTTTATGACGTCACATGTGTTTATGACGTCACATGCGTTATCGGATCATGTTCATCGGCGGTTATCGTACAACTGAACGTTACAGCGGACTGTATGTTGGATGTTTGCTCTTATTTTATGCAATAATAGCGAAAATACACATTTTCTCGGGCGTGAACATCTGCGGACGCCCTTAAAATGTGTTTATGCCCTCGTGCTTCGCACTCGGGCGTAAACACATTTTGCGGGCGTCCGCAGATGTTCACGCCCTCGAAAATGTGTATTATCCCTATATTATTGCATAAAATCTATGTTTTACGCCCGCTTAAGGGATACAGAAACATTGCAAAAACCGGGCGTAAACGGCGAGGAAACGTGTATAAACAAAGCGATTCTCGCGCGTACGTGCCGTTTCAGACCGGTTAGATGTTTTACATATGCATTAACCGGGCACCGTTAGTAAACAAAACATGGACGCTCCATCTCCCCTAGAATAGGAGCAATTGTTGGGTTAACAATAACATCAGCTTCTTTAACTCGATAATCGGTGACATGCAATAGACTCACAGTTAAAGAGCATAACATAATCCAAAACCATTCGAGTCAGCGATGGCAACCTTGATGTAGGACCGGTTCGTGGATATATAAAACATAACTTGTTTACTTTATGACGTCACATGTGTCAATCCTTATCGCGTCATGTTCATCGGCGGTTATCGTACAACTGAACGTTACAGCGGACTATATGTAGGATGTTTGCTCTTATTTTATGCAATAATAGCGAAAATACACATTTTCTCGGGCGTGAACATCTGCGGGCGTCCGCAGATGTTCACGCCCTCGAAAAAGTGTATTATCCCTATATTCAAGGAATTGCTGATTGACTGCTTCAGATAAAGAAATAGTGTTTGATTTAAACCGGATTTGACAAGCTATCAGTATTTAGCCTAGTTCTCACTGTCCTGGATTGGCGCCCCGGTACGTCCCGGATGGTGGTCCGGAAGAAACCGTGTCAAACCGGGAAGATAACCGTGGTGGTATCGTAGCAATTCGGGATGATCCGTGATGAACCGTGTTGATCCGGCGCGATCCGGGAGACCGTCCCGGATGTTTTAACATGTTTAACACAACCGGGAGTCACCGGGAGAAATATTAAGAACCGGCGTTATCCGGCCAGGTCCGGCACAACGCCGGTTTATACCGGCGCACGACCAGGTCTCCACCGTGGCTCTTCCGTGATAGTCCGTAGTAATCCGGGGCGGTCGGGAATACTCCACTCACGGTAGACATACGGTGAACCCCGGAGTTAACACGACATAGCTCATGCGTATGCCGGTTAAGCCCCGTTTTGCACCGGTGGAGTTAGGGACTGACACGGTCTGAGCCGGATTAGCAGACGGTAAACAACGGCGTATGTCGGCATTCATACGGTTGATACCGGTAGACCCCCGTTTCATTACGGACTGACCCTATTTATGCCGGATTATCCCGTTTCCACGACGGTAACAGACTGCGAAGTTACTTTCAGACAGGGTGTAGATACGGTTAGCCCCGGATAAATTCCCTAGGGTGTATAAAGTATCGTGTACAATTAGGTTCCCCGTCAGTGTAATTTGAGAGCAAGACGATATGATCCGTACAAGCAGCAACATACTCGAGTTAATGAAAACTGATGCTGATCTGCGCTTGTCTCAGTTTATATACCGATACTATCCGGTTACCACCGGGGGACACCGGCGCACGACCGGGGTTCTACCGGGTTTGACCGGCAGGGCCGTAACACGATCTTTGTCTCACCGGCTGGCACCGGGACACGACCTGCGTCACTGCGGGATGGACCGGAAAACACGCCGGCGCGACACCGTAAATACATCTTGCCAAACCGGGGTAATCCGGAATCAAATGAGGGCATCCGGCTTCTAAACTGGGGGCACTCCGGGACAACGACGGGAATATGAGAATGCAATCGATTTTTCTAGCACAAATGTCCCGGATCATCCCGTGTACCGGCTAGTCTTCAGGCTTTACTGGTCAATTTATCCTGACAACAATGTGAAACTCATTATGCTATACCCACAATCCTAAACACCAAGAAAGGATTGCCAGCACTAATATTTTTTTAAGTTTTTGGTATGACCCAGTCGCTGATCGAAGGCACGACTTCCCGAACCCGAATCGGACTTTTTATTACTACACCTCCGAGGCGGATATACGATGATCAACGAAAAGATATATTATGTTATTGGCATTCAGAAGCGTTCGAAATCCGATAGTGTTAAACGCAGCAATAGTTAGTCATCCTTGAATCAGGGTTACTATTGTCGCAAAGGTTTAATTGAATACTGTGGACACATCGAGATAAGTACACATGATCCGTGTTATACGGACATATGTACATGTATTATTTACATTTAGACGACGTCATACATATGTACCAAAGCATAACGCTCTTTGGGTGCAATTCACATTTCAAAACACCCTTCTTTTTTTTACTGACGACGGGGCTCCATTGTATAAATTAGTGAGAAACATATTTACACATTTATTAGATAGGCAAATAAATTTGAAAAGCTTGTGTGTTAACACTCCTTTTTAAAACCCTCATATTTGGACGAAAATTAATAAACAAGTAATTTCATATATGATTGTAATGGCATCGATATAATGGTGTTTATGATATGTTGAATTGAATATACTTTGAATTCTGACGGCGGCACAAAATACAAGATAAATCAATTTCATGAACTATTGCTATAACTGTTTAAAAACAACAAAAATGAAAAATGAGTTTAATTATTTCATTTTTAAGAACGTAAGTCCGCATATGAAATATGCGGTACTTTAAATCAAATGTAAATATTTGCTCTATTACCTCCCTTTATAAATGCATATTTTGTATCAACTGTTGATAACCAGGACTATATAACATTAGTTACTTCGAAATGTATAGTTTGTTGGGATCTATCAAAACAAATGTCAACAATATAAATGAATAATCGACTTATAGATACTTAAACCAAATAAAGTGAAGATAATAAAAACAAAATAACAGGTTAACCTCAGTCAGGTCTATAGTATGTAAGAAGTCATGTGTGGGGGCGGTTGCCTCGGCAACTGCCCTCAAAGTTAACAAGTATTTCTCAGAATCGTGTATTCCTTAAAATGATACGATTTACCACTCGAAAAGAAATACCGATCTTTTCAATTTCAAACGCTTATCTCAATTCAGAAATAATTATACTGAGCAGATACGCACAAGCAACCGTATATATAGTATAGTTTCAGTGCTAATAAACAGCTGAAAATAATATTAAAATATTTACTGAGTGAAGACATGCAGTTACAACTGTTAAAGTCTATAAAGATGTGTAGATATCTTATTTAGGTGTAATAAAGGAAAAGGATATCACAACACGCACCCACCCCCAGTGTGTATGACCGCCTAAACAAATTAAGTGACCCTTTACACAATTGATTCATGTTTTGCATGATGTTTCAATACGTTTAAAACTAAACTAAATATCACATTGTATTTTGCCACAACACCTATATTTGCTAGCTCCGTCAGTAGTGATTCGGGCTGTAAATTCAGGGGTTTGAGGTCGAATCCCAGCTTGGCCAACATTCTTTCGAACAATTGACAAAGTCAATGCTACACTGCATCATTTGTCTTCAACCAATGGAATAACGGTCTATGTAGAAACGCAGCTATTGCATTGGAATAACGTGTGATTAAGCCAGGAAACATGGGTAGATGAAGTGACAGCTGTGAATTGACTACATATAGTTGAAAAAGGCGTTAAACCCCAATCAATCAAATATATATGTTTACATCTCCAATACACCGCCCCTATCAGTACTTTCAGTGCTTTGATTAAAAGAGAGCCTCGTCCATACTGACAAAATTGTTAATTAAGATTTAAAGATTTCCTCCCTTTAATAAGAATGTAAATTAAGCGATTATCTTGTTAATTTACATTATGGAGACAGTGGTGCAGAGGTAGAGCGTCGGCTTCTCGTACCGAAAGTCCGGTGTTCGTATCCCCTGATGAGCGGTTTCTGATAACGGAATATTTCCACACAAACGGCGCGAGTACTGGTTAAGTCTCCAGGAAGCAGACATCGAGCATGATTAATATGAACTGAAATCTTGTTTGGCAATCGATGTAAAATAAATAAGTTTAAACTAAACATGACAGTTAAACAATTTTGTGATTCAAATATTTAATTCGATATAGTTAGATATTTAATACATTTCATTCTGCAAACTTTCGCCAGTTCTGGGAGCCTATGCTTTTGCTGTTGACCTCGTGTAGATTTTTTTAAAATAAAATAAAAGATTGTTTGTCCTATAGTACCCTTCATTCTTCTATCAAGAGCCATCTGATTTGTGGGATTTGAAATCATACTAACCTTTTCCAACATACAGACGCTTTCTGACGCATCTGTAGCAGTCGTCTGAGCATTTTTTCCCTTTGTCACAATGTTTATAACTCTAAGTTAACTCTATATTATGGAAACGTGTTAAAGTTTTTACCTAGATGTTTTCGAAGTCGTCTGCTGTAGATATGTTGTATGTGTTCGTTAATGGATCTCAACAACCTTGAGTTACTGTATCACTATTTGATCTACTGGTTCTACTTGTCACCAATGCAAGGTACGCAAACCAACTTTCAACTATGTCCCTTTCTTAAACCTATCCCTCATACAACACATCTATAGCAGAAGACTTCGAAAATATCTAGGTAAAAACGTGAAAACGTTTCCATAATATAGAGTAACGACATATTGCAAATGAGTGTCAGACATTGGTTTTAAAAACAAAACATAATGCTATATACAAATAATACTTTTATATCATATTACCTCCGAATAAATGCACCATAATTGCAACACTTCATTATTCCAGAAGCTAGGTCAAATGCCATGTTAATACAGTTGCTCCAAAATATATGCGATATGGTTTTTTTTTACAGATTTCTTCTGGACATAAAAGCCAATAACATAAAAAAAATCTTAACCTCCTTGGTGTGATTAAGTTGTTAAAACGTCATTGAGCCTCGCGCGTACTAGCGCTTCAAACAACACACAATTTGAAGAATTATATTATCAAAATTGGCAAATAAAGGACAACTTAATATTGTAAAAGCCCCTACTCAAGTCATTTACTTTTTTAGCAATAAATGTACATGTTTAAACCTACTCGTTGAAGTAGTGGTAAGTAAGACCGTTCGTCTCGAGAGCGGGGGACCACAGTGTAAGTCGGTCATATTAAAGACTTTAAAAGTGGTAGTTATGGCTTCCCTCTTTGGCGCTCAGGATTGAGGTGATAGAATTACGACGGATGCACTGAGGTTTGGATAAGCTTACCAGTTAATGTGATCATTTGCAAAGGAAGATTCGTGATTTGACTGAACTTCATTTTAAGTGGCGTAAAATAACATGCAACCCAAAAAATGAACGTATATGACTATCACAACGTTAACAAACGGTCGCGTTGCTGCTAGCCGTTTAAAGTTTGTTTACCAGAATACGGGGAGCAGGACGTCATGATTCAATTCCCAGTCGGGTAATACAAAATACTTTAATAAAAGAAGTAGTGTCTCCCCTCTTTGCCTCTCAGAGTTACTTAAACGAGTGAAATATCGGAATGGTCATTATAAATGATTCGCTGCTGTCAGGTTCAGCTTACCATGAGTACTGGTAATTGTAACCCAGGAAATGCCGTAATACTATTGAAATACTGTTGAAAGCAGCATAAAACACCCTCCAAACAAACAAATACAACTATCCAAACATCATCGACTAAGAGATATACCACATCAGGTGAATGTTAGTCTGGTTTATTCTACCTAGTAATTGGGGGCATCACATTACTGATTGCAATTCATTTAAGTCGCGTCTACAGAGGTGGTGAAATACACCTCTCCCCCATACAGACGCTTCTGGATGTCTCTAAGGTCGATGAATTTTAAAGATATTGTGGCAAAAGGAACAAATACTCATGATAAGCAATTTCTTCTTTTGCCAAACTATTTTCAACTGTATTCAATAAGTGTGAGACTGGGAGTGAGACATAGCAGCCATGTGTCCGGCGACCGCAGCTACTTTTCAATTATGTACTTCTTAACAACCCCTTGTCACATTTTTCGAAAACTTAGTCATAAGTATTGTTGGGTCATGGGACATCATTCAACGGCACACTTACCAAGGTTATGGTCATCGTTGGCCAGAACGTAGCAATGGTTAGGTAACATTACATTGGTTAACATTGACTGTAGAGGTTACATATTTCGTGCAATCGTCATTAAACTATTGTATAACATTGGTCTTCATCAAATCCTTGTTATGTTTAAAACTGGGTCATGCTCGTTCTACAGAACTTAGCCTTGGTAGACCATATTTCTCATCCAATCTTCTTCAAAGTTTATTATAATATTTGTCACCAGGTCAAATGTTACTGTTTGATTGATGAAAAATCCATTTACAGACACACACTTAAATTAAATATTTATCCATACAAATTATTCAGAAATCCATGTATCAAATAGTGACTATTGCTCAGTCATATTAAGTTCACTACTCTACACAATGATACATTTCAATATTTTATTGAGGTGCTGAGTAAGTACATAAGTTGTAGTTGTAGTTACATAAAAGACAGGTCTGCAATAACTTTAGAATGAGAGAAAAAGAAACGATTTATATATGTTAAATGGTGTGGCTAATTATAGACAAATGCAAATATAATGTTATGCTTAGTTATCGTAATATATATATATCATACAGTATGTTAAAATATGTGCTCTTTCCGCATCATTCGGTTGATGTGGAATTGTACAATATTTCATGGTGCAATTAGTCCATTCAATGACATTTTATAACTAAAATCAAAAGCGCCGATGGCACTGTAGTGGCGATCGTATAGAAACTCCTGCAAAGTAACAAGCAATATCTCGGTGTAGGCCTTGCGATTTTCAATAATAGTGCACTCTGGTGCGGGTTAATTTGAGAGAAGCTGCATCTTTTGACAGTACAATAATGTTATTTTTTTCATTTTCTTTCCATCACCGACTCGGTCATCTGTTAGTAATCAACTCTATCAACGAAACAAAACGCATCAAACGGATAAGTAATCAACTCTATGAACAAAACAAAACGCATCAAACGCATCAGTAATCAACTCTATGAACAAAACAAAACGCATCAAACGTTTACATGATAAATGATCGATTTATTGCAAGATTTATTCGTTCCGTATTCGTTCTGCTATAATCAAACTATCATAAAACGCTTTATAAACAAGCGTGTATTACATTGACTCGCAAGCGTTTGCTAGTCGTCGTAATTTAAAGCTCTCAAATGATTTGATGAAAGTCAGGAATTTAGACGCGGACCTTGTCGAAGACACCTAAAACGAAGCATAAGTCATCGTTACTCGTCGACTTTCGGCGAGTGCTAGCAGCGAGAATACTCCTGCGAACACTTTTTATTCATATATTTTAAAAATCACCTTTAATAATTTTTGATTGTGACACAGATTTGAACCGGCGATTTTGACAAAACGAAACGGCAATGATTCGCCGGGTACCGGTCCTTATTGAAAACCCTGAAATTTATTATGCGAGTTATAGAATGCGCAATGATATTTGTTATCTGCCCAAACTTGAAAAAAGGTACCAGAGTAGCACTGACATGATTATTATTATTCATGTCTCTGCATCACTGATGGAACAATATATTTCTCGGTTTAACGGATGTAGGTTAAATGGTTTGCAGTAAGGAATAAAAAGACAACGGGCTGTACAAAACTGACTATGTAATTTTGTTACGTTGTTGTTGTTTCTGTTAGCATTGTGGCGATTGTCAAACCAATCGCCACAAAAAGAACTACTTGTAATTCTCGACAAATCAAGAGGTGTTTATATTGATGACGTCACCGTCACACAGCCGTTGCTTTTCTCTCACGATGATTAGCATTCGTAGATTAAGTATATTTAGTACATTTAGTGATCAAACAATTTTTCATTTAACACCAGAACTATTTGAATACATAATACTAGTAAGTCAGTCCAGAAAATAAGCAACGCGGAAAATAGAAAATTTTGTTTTGCAGAACTAATATCTTGACTTAAACAGGACATTTAACTTGATAATGCTACAAAAAGTTATCGTTTATTGACAAAAGTATTCACTAGAAAGTCATGTGGCATCTCGTATATTACCATTTGTAAGGCGTACCATTATTAAAGTCGTTAAGAGCTACTATACAGACAACTATATGACCCTGTACTTGAATCTCTGGGTTGGGGGAATGACTTTTGGACCGATTTAGTATGAACAGGCCGCTAGTTTTGGTTCCTTTACCAGGACCACGGCATGATACACTTAACATACTGTTAATAGTGTCTTAAAGAAAATCAAACAAAGAGACAACTATGATGATCTTTGATGTAAAGATTGATTGATGGCCATTGTCATTTTGGTTACTCGGTGATATCCCCTGAACTTTTCCTACTAGAAATCTTTAACACACAAAGAAGATTTTATATTTCACTTAAACAATTTATATCAACATGACTTCTTTTTTGGAAACTTCGAAACTACAGGTTAGGTATCTAACAATGTTCAAGTAAACTTATTTGGTATATAATGGAAACCATTTATTTTAAGTCACATTGATCGTGGTATATTGTTTTAAGCAATTTAATTATATAAACTTATTAAGCTGTGTCATGTAACTAGTTACGCTGAGTTTAGTCTCAATGTAATATGTTGTCAGTGGAATGTAGTATACCGCGCCAATCAAAACGGGCAAAAACATCGACCAGTGATAGCTTATACTCCAGTCTCTTTAAGACTATTTGGCATATATACTTTCACAAATACAAGTCTAAATATAATGCATTTCGGAAACAAGCTCAACATTTATCCGTCGAGCTCAGTAAAATCTTGGTTCTTTTAATAACTTTTGCCGAAGCCAAAAAAAAATTATTTCAATATGGGAATGCAGCAAATCGATTTTGGAGAAAGATGTTTGGAGTATACGTGTGGGAAACTCCCATCTCATCACAATCAGACCAAACTAATTCGCTGTACGTATATTGGATCTGACTTCTCCTTACAAAAGATCGTTTTCTATACTCACCAGCACGTCCTCAATGTTAACGTCCAATGAAATCAGAAACACCAAATAACGTCTATGCTATACAATCGGAACACTCGAAACGAAAACAAATCGCTTTTCATTCTCGTTTATTGATTGGGTTATCTTACCTGTTTTATACCGAACGATTTGGAAAGAGAACATTGGATTGGCTGACGTAAACATCAGCCGGAGCCGAACTGCATGGGGAAGTTTTTCGATCTATATACGAGCGAGATCAGTTTAGGTAAACTTTTAATGTGATTGGGAAAACCAAGCCTTAATAGTCGTGTTATATCACTTCTATTGTTGAACTTGATATACAAACATATTTTTATTACTTGAATGTCAGACAACAACTGTTCAAGTGTCAGAAGGTTTTATTAAATACATGTATGATACTAAAATTGTATTTAGTTAATAGGATAATGCTGATTGACAGTGACGTTTCCTGCTTTACAGGCATGCATACTAAAAGGTTGTTTTATTTTCCCACATACAATGGCTTTTAAACGCTCTTACATCAAACAACTTCTTAAAACAGTGTGACAGACGGAAAAATATTCATTATCAACAATATTTCTCTTGTCAGAATGTTATAATTTCTATGCAATTAATATACTTATTATTATTGACGACGACGCGGTGAAGGTATTGCATAGGTTTAAATGTTGTACCATGGGGTGACGTAATAAAAAATGGAGCAACCAACATTATCATCGTAATGAAAAACTCTGTAACGAATTTTAAAAAAAAAAACTTTATGAATCAATAAATTGTATTGACTGATTTAAGAAACAACAAGATACAAAATACGTATGTCTTATACCGTTATTACAAACGTTTAGACACATTTAATTTGAATTCAATAACTTTTCCCCAACTTCCTAGGCTACGCCTTTTTTAATAGTTTGGTATACGTTTTACGGCCCTGATTCGATAAATCAAAGCTCAGAAAAAAAGTTCACGTTTTCCCAACATCCTAGGCTACGCTTTTTAAATTGTTTGGTTTACGGTCCTAAAAAAAAGTTTCGGGTGATGTTTTTGCCTATTTATAAAATTCAGTTGTATTTCTTAACTTAAAACGTTCCTGCCATACAGTTTGTTCATTCAGACCATTGTATTCTTGCTATGTATTGACTATACATGTAAACCTTTTCATTTAATTTCATAAATGCACAATTTTGATAATAAATATCTTTAAACTTGTCAAAATTACTTTGTATTTTTTGTTTAAATATTCCCGGTTTTGTTATCGTACTTCTGCTAAACTGGAAGGAGAATAGACATCTTGGCCTTCTTGTTTAAAATAAAGTGACATTTGACCTTCTTGTTCAAAATATGTACATGCTGTCTGTTTGCACATGCTATTTAAATGTAGTGAACTGCATCTGCTCCTTTAAGTCATGCCTCAAAATAATGCGCGGCGTCTTTGGTGCTATGCATCAAAATTCGTCTTGTAAATATCTTTTA
The DNA here is from genome assembly GCA_031761405.1 of Serripes groenlandicus. NCBI lineage: Eukaryota > Metazoa > Mollusca > Bivalvia > Cardiida > Cardiidae > Serripes > Serripes groenlandicus. Next base: position 106,672,036 of record JASEVX010000001.1, on the reverse strand, counting down.
CGATTATACCTACATGTACATGTATCATATTTCAAAGTCGTCTGCTGAACATTTGTCGTATATTGGAAAGTGTCAAGGCTATGACGAGCCACGACATTCATTTATGATGGAGTCGTCTTAACAAGTATAATGTATCAAGAGCAGATACATCGTTCTCTCTAACTCTTTTACTGCCATTGTTGTCATTTACGCACGTATTGCGTTTCCGTTAAAATATGCGAATCTGTGGTCATACGTACCCGTCTAGGATGTCATTTGTTTGCACGTATGTTTGTCATGATTCCTGCGTTTACTCGGCAAATAATACCATGCTTAACCTTTACCGTGATATGATTGATGTAAAGTATTATGTTCGGAAGACATGCTGGTAGTTCTAATAGCCGAACATGCTCAACGTGGGTTTACCCATGAGCTCTTTGATGACTTTTCAATTTTAACGATAAACTATGAAGTATTCACTCTTTAACTTTGATGACTTGACATGTGCACTGTGAAGTATGAACAAAGCTGTAACCAACGGGTTTTTGTAAGAGTAGAAAACATATATCAGCGCATATAAATTGAAGAAAATGGCTTAACAATGTTACTTTTGTAAATATCCAGTAACCTTTATTGTGACGTACATGTTTGTTATTGAATCTTTTACTTTTTTTGGCAAGGTCTGGTTTAGGTCTTTATTGTCAAATTAAACTTCCACAGTGCAAGATGCATTCCTGTTTTCATCTTCATTTATTTAAGTCTGTTACGAAGGCAGGGTTTGACTTTGGAGCAAGCCATATCATTTGAAAAAAAGAATGATGCTTCCCGTCAATAACGATCTTAATTGCATAGAATGTATAATGGTCTTAAAACAAATCAATCATGTGCGTCATTCATTGCAAAAGAGAGAATTTTAATACTGACCACATAGAAAGGCGTCCTTCGTGTTTATGCTTAAAGTAACGACTATGATTGGACATTGGCTATACCGTAAAAGTTAATCGGAACCGTTATTGAACAGCCGCGTACGGAAGGTGCGGTCAGATGCTAACGACATTCGCTCTCTGTGAACCTTATCTAAGAACACAGCGGAATTGCCATTCTGAGATTCTTACTTTTCTTGTGCCGGGATCCTTGCCATTTTGTGTATATAAGGACGAATTTCCTCTCATAGATTAGAACTTGAAGACGTGGTATATTTGAATCTACATCGCGGATCGAAGAATTGAAAGGTAAGGTTATTGATGTTTAAACTGAACATATTCTTGTTAAGGAAGTTATTGTTAGTTTGTTTTCGTAACATTAAAACATAACTTTTATTTATTGACGTATACGTACGAATTTATAATGTAATACGTACGCAAAATATTCCATATTACATTTTACTCTTTCACTGCCGAATTTCACAAAGTCGACTCTCTCATGTTAAACATTGGACCATTCCATTTTTCGTCGAACATGTAATTTGTTAAAATTAATGACTCAGTGGCAAACAATGTAGTTTCAGGAGAAACAGATCGTCACGAGCAGACTCGACCTAAAACTTCATTGTTTGCAAAAGCCTTTAATTGCCTTTGGCAGCGAAAGGGTTAACCTATTTGTATTGTGTTCCACGTTGTATATGTCGTTAGATCCATACTGCTTGGGAAAATATGACAACTCTCAACCTATTACAAGCCAACAAGAAATGTCTACATCAAATAAATGGAGCTTATTGAACAAGAGAGTAGTATACCATCTGCGTTTAAACCATATGTGATACAGGAATTAAACAATTGTTCAAAGCTGAAACTTAGCTTTAAGGACTGTAGATACAAGTGGACCGCTTCGATGTAGTTGGAATAACGAAAGCGGTTTTCAAGTCCAATCAATCAATCCGGCCATTGCTTAAAATTATTTTTCACAGACGTACATGCAAATTTACTTTTGCCGAATTCAAATGTTCACTGCACACATATGTTTTACGACCGCAAATCGCTAGACGTGGATATAGTGCATATTTATGGTCAGGCAATGGTCCGATTAAGCGAAGACACCTCTGCTCTCTGGGTCTACTCTAGTATTAAAGTATCGAACCATATTGGTTTTACTATGTCGTAGTAGATACGAGGAAATAGAGATACTCTGCCTAGACAATTTCATATCGATTTTTAGCCCCACTGGTTGTTAGCCAGTCGAGCTAATGAGATCGCAAATTGTCCATCGTGCGTGCGTGAAAATGGGGGGAAACAGGTAACATTCTATAAACGTCCTATCCCAAATTCCTTCATTTTAAAGTTTAAAGTCGAATCGAGAGCTGATTAAAACAGGAAGGTTTACTAAAGGTATTTGACAATCTTGAAGGCCTTCAAACATGCTGTTTTGAAACGGGCTACTTAGTACCTGTCAGATATACGTAAGCGGATATAAGTTTGGTGTAATTAATGAATTAAATACATGTGATTCTATGACGTATTTTGGTAAGAATAGCTTACGTTACGATAATAGGAACCAAGGTGACAAACCTGACAATAAAGTAACGTAAATTATTTACTTGTAGGTATTCAAAATGAAGTTATACATCCTCCTACTGATAGTCGCTGTCATTGCAATGGCTGCAGCACATCCTTATAGATACAAAGGTGGATACGGTGGGCCCGGTTATGGTGGTGATGACGGTGGAAGATCTCGTGGCGGATACGGTGGCGGATATCGTGGTGGAGACGGTGGAAGATCTCGGGGCGGACGCGGTGGCGGACGCGGTGGCGGACGCGGTGGCGGACGCGGTGGCAGATATCGTGGCGGATATGACAATGACAATAACAACTATAACAATAACAATGATTGGTATAATAACGACTATGGTCGCAACTAAGATATAAGCTTGTAAGTAGTTGTCTCATTCAAATCATAAAACTGATACAGATGGATTCTGACGCATGTGTAGCAGACGTCACATCACTTCAAAGTGTTGAAAAGCGGGAACAATTTTCATTATACACAATTGATATATAAATATATAATGTTTTCATCCTCATGTCAAAGTGTCTCCCGTTTGATGTATCACTTGTGTAACATTAATATTCCCTTCTGATATAATGATATTAAAACCGCTTACAATGTTCTCGTATATAGAGGAGCTTCTATAGAAATTGTCTTTTCTTTTTCGTACAATATTCATAAAGCTTTCACTAATTTCGTCTGTCTATGGAAGAAACAGTCATTGCAGATCGGTCGGATAAGCTCAAAATCTTGCGTAACTATACTGCCATATTCCACTTCATACCCATACTTCAAATTATATGACTATTTAATTAGATATGTTTTATTTTTATTCATATCAGATGCTAAGATGACTATTACAACTAAATATAAATTGGAATCTAGATGACGTCCTTGTTGAGTACCAACTGTCTTATTTGTGAATGCTTGTCTATTTAGTCAATTTGTAAAAAATATAAAAGTCTCAACAACATATTTATTCTACGTGTTATAGGTTATCGAAATGTTTTATGTTAACCCCCACCCTCGTAACAACGTAAGTATTAGGACTTAGCCAATTTGTCAATTTGTCAAATGATTGAAATACGTTAAATTCAATAGACCTACGATTAAACAAATGTTCATATCGTCGCTTCTTTTGAAAGTAGCTGTAACTGATATCAACGTATTGTATTGGTTTTGACAATCGAAGGGTAACATACATTAGTGAAGTATATACTAAATTAGTTACTATACAATAACTGTAAAGGTATGCTGGAACTGTGCAGGCTGATCTGTCGATACATTACGCAAATAACATATTGTTGGTTTTCTGGTAGAACAGCTCATATTTATATATATTGCGTGATTCCTCATATTAATTGCATAATTTAAAACTAAGTTGGAAATGGGATCGAATAATTGGTCATTGAATGCTTCTGAAAAACGAAATACACGTAGTTGTTTTAGCTTAACCTTGCTACACACGATCATTTAAACAACACTTTCGAGGAATGAAGACTATTCATATTCTCGTACTCGTAACTGAATCTTCATTTTCCGTGATCACTTCTTATTTATATACACACTGAAATATTTCACTCAAAATATTATGGAGACTTTTTCCATTTTCGAAAAAGGAAAGAGGCCAGATTTAATTTCAGCAAGGTTAGCACAATTAATTGTTTAAAAATATACATTTGACATTGTAGATATCGTTGTTTGTATGGTATTTATGCCGCTTTCAACAAATTAGCAGTTATATCACGGCGTTTCTTGTGTAAGTTACCAGTACTACTGAGCTATTGCCACTGACACTGAATACGTGAGAAGGCATTTTTTAGATCGACATAGACACCTGTAATATTTCAGAAGAATTCATTCGTAATTCATCCTTTGTGTTGTCATTCCATCTATAATGATCATAATCTGTAAGAGAAGTACCATCGGAGAATTAAAATTAAGTGTTAAACCTTTTCCTATGTTTGAAAGTTAAAATAGCTGAGACAGGGAAGTGATCCGAATCATCATTGTCTTTAACTTTGAAAAACGATACAAAGGGAAATAATTCAGACGAAGCAATGTGATAATCAACAAGACTGTGGCCACCATTTGCTATACAAGTAAAATGACCCTCCGCGTCATCAAACATACAACCATTTACAACCATGCGTACAGCATAATTTACCAAACATATTCAGCCTATCTACATCACATGTATTACGCGGCATATTAAAACAATCTGAGGCGTAATATTTGTATTGAACACAAAATCAAGTCATATATATACATATGGCATTCGGGACAGTCAGTGGGGAGCTGAGCTATTTTTCTCTCCAACAGTAAGATACCATCTGATTCTTCAATACTTCTACAATTAGACGACCCTTCCTGAGATGCATATGTAATAAATAATATACTATCGTTAAATGATTCGAATATACTTGTGTTAAGGTAAAATACTACGGTGGCACAGGGGAATGGAGGTGACATGTGTAAGTTTTTATTTATCTCGTGCGCACGACATACTCAGTCGTGCACACGACATAGTAACTCGTGCGCACGACTTAATTATCGATAAATAAAAACGTACATATGTAAACTCTGTGCCACCGTAAGAAACAGTCTGAAAAGTTAACATCTAACCGTTTAACAAAACCATTACAAATCAACTCTTCCCTAAAATTATTCCCCCATTGTTTCTAAAACAAAAGGTGTTTTTTTCCCGTACACAATCGAAATTCCTGTAGTCACGTAAAAAGCCGTCATGGTCTTTAAATGTATTGTCACATGAAAATTAAGACAGTCCCGCTATGATCTACGATAATATGAAAAGGTTTTAGTTATAGAGTCATTCATCTCAATTGAGTCTCGCCGTGTCACGTGTTTCGCGCCCAGAAACTGTAGTATCGTCATCCACTAGCTTCGCGCCCAGAAACTGTAGTATCGTCGTCCAAAAAAACTGTGAATATCTTCCCGCGAAATTGATGCACGTGGAGCATGCGTACTGAAATCGCGCGCACTGAGATTGATTCCTAGTCTGGCTCTTGTATCTATATATTTACTGGTTCCCGTCGTCATATTTGTAAATTTCAAATAACAAAATCTATCAATCTCACGACGCCTCAATGGGTCATTGATTGTCCGGATTTTTTCGCCATTTTTCCCTTCGAACTATAACCTATCAGTGTCACCGTAAAACATATAGATGAGCGGATTTGATTTATGTCAAAAATACATTTACAGACACATGCTCTTAAATTAAATCTATAATGAATCGAAATGCAAAATGAATCAAAAGGCCATTGTATTTATACAGACAAATTATTCAGGAATCCATTTATTAAAATTTGACTTGCACAGTCATAATAAGTTTACTGCGGAAGTATAACCTGACAATATCGACCTGATTCCGACCTTGCCCCAAAACAGTAAAATATTCCTTAAAAAGCATGGACGACACTATTTTGATGTACAGATGCAATAATATAGTTATTGTTTTTATTTCACCATCTTTATTATTTACACTGGATATTTACAAAAGTAACATTGTTAACCCTTTTTCATTTCAATTTACATGCGCTGATTTGTTCGACTCTTCCCGATAGTTACTCATTTGTTCATACTTCACAGTTCACAGGTCAGTCTCCATAGTTAAACTTAAACTTAAAGAGTTAATAAATGCTTCGTTAAATTTGAACAGTCATATGGGTAAACACCCACGTTCAGCATGTTCAGCGACTCAAAATATCAGCAATTACTCCGTATTTAGCAAGATCAGTTTTTGGTTATCTAAATTGGACTGTCTGCTGCAGACAGTTCCAAAGTCGTATGTATCATATGAAGGGTAAAACCATTATGACACGTATGTTTTGCATTCCTTTGAACCGAAAATGTTAAAGGAAATTAGTCACGGATCAATGCTTAAGCATTACGACCCATACACATTATTATCAAAGAGAAAAGTCTGGAGTCGTGAAGTATGAACTGAACAGTCTCAACACATTTATATGTACTTAAGAGCTAGTGTTTAATCTATGTTGAAGTGTGCTCAATGAAGTAAGATCTACGACGTCACCACTGGGCAATATTTCGTAATTTCTGATATTTCACACGTATAAGTCGCCGACGCCATTCTGTCTCCATGTGGAGTTAAGTCAACAACACAAATTATATTGAAGATATATTGTTATATTTAACAACGAATTACATGAAAATGGTGTGCTTCTTCTGATTTAACTCGACAATCAGCTAAACAGTAGAAAGAACGGTCGACAACTCATGGTTATTGATTTAAGATTAATATGTTAACTTCGAAACAAGTCTAGAAGATTTAGCTCAGTAGGTGACGACGGAGCTGTCTATCTAAACCGTTTTCTTATGTCTCTAATACTTTGAATTGCGTTGTTTAACAATTTATAAATTCAGCGAGCGTGTGTTGTTAACACAATGTTAAATATTCACTTGAAACGATATCAAACATTTATCAATATCAACTTGTATAAAGTCTCGGATCTTTTACCACGATATTTACGCAAATGTTCAATAAGCCAAAGGACCCTTGAGTACCATTCTTTCTTCACAATAGTCTCCTGTTTTCCGTACCGGATTGATTCAACCGGATCTGTGTCTCCACTCTCGACTTTCAGTCTGTCTAATGAGACTTAGATGTATTTCCAATGGATATCATGCACACGCTTCTCAGTTCTTTAAATATCGGACCACGTAGCATAATAACTATAACTACAAAGTAATATATGCACATATGTAACACATATTGGGAAATACTATTACTACAAGTAATATATGCCCATATGTAACGAATATTGGGAAATACTATTCCTAGCCACAATTGTAAAGTCCGGTTGAAGCGGTATCAGAAAGTGAATTTTCCCCCACCAGAAAGGTTCATTCTGTGCAATTATATTACACATGTTCATGGATTCCAAAAATTGTCCATTTATTGTAATTAGCGTTATCCGTCTTTCAACAAAAGAAGTATATATGTGGCCGGTCAAGATTGATGTGTGGATTACTGGTCCACGAAAGCCATGAAACGCATTCGTAGGTAACTTGGTGTAAGTGTCGCTTGTTTTGAAAGCTATCATTAAATTACTAAATTATCACAGAAACAATATAATAATTAAAAAAACACATTTTATCCATTCATATTCGCAATTTCATTAGCCAAAACATAACAAGGACTCACTGTGTACAGAGATGCAACTTTGTCACATCGCATCGCATTCACAGAACGATGGCACTGCACCACATATATTACTTCAGATAGCATCTACTTACTATGTAAACATTGACATATAGTATTATACAAGCCTACTGCGACGATGGTTCTCTCTTGTCGTTTTTTGCCCGTTTCCATAGCAACGGTGGTTTCTATGGCGACCATACTACAAAAGGAACAACTAGAGCCTAGACCCTTCATCCCTTCCAAGTTTGGTCGAAATCCGTTTAATAGTTTTGGCACTACGCTTGCCACAAACAAACAAACAAACAAACAGGCATACTGCGACGATGGTTCTCTCTTGTTTCTACTCTCACGACACCGCACGAATAATGAAACAAGCTATCGAGTTGTTGCGAGAACAGCGTCAAATTCACTTGAATATTTCTTCTCCTCGTGTAAAAGTACGGGAAACGGAAGTTGTAATGGCTATGTGAAGTGCTCTCTGGTTGGTCGATATTTGGTCGTGTCCGGATTTTTAGCCAATCAGCGATCAGGTAATAGGAAACCATTTCTTTTTGTGTCGATATATTTAGTTTTGACGTGTCTGTGTTTTCCGCGGAAATGGTACCCCTTACGGCAACTCAAATATTAAGAAAACGAAGAGACGAATCAAAAATCGGGACGATCATTCGATGTAGCAACTGATTGGCTACACAACGCACACCGAGTGGTTTCGCCCGTTTCCATAGCAACGGTGGTTTCTATGGCGACCATACTACAAAAGGAACAACTAGAGTCTAGACCCTTCATCCCTACCAAGTTTGGTCGAAATCCGTTGAATAATTTTGGCGCTACGCTTGCCACAAACATTTTTTACAAACAAACAAACGGACAGAAACGAAGACCGACTTTAAGGGTCTCTAGAAGACAGAACCAACAAACGGACAGAAACGAAGACCGACTTTAAGGGTCTCTAGAAGAGAGAACCAATAAATAGATATAGTGTTGTTGTGGCCACATGGGACGAATAAACAAATGACTGTAAGTTCAACTTGAATGATAGCAGGCTCATTAAATAGTAGCAGGGATTAGAAGCGTATATAATAATAAACACTCACCCAACTTTCTAATTTGTGACCTGCTGATTTTGAAATATATTTCGTGGCTAAATGAAATCCTACTAATACGTTACATATAAGTATATCACAAATCCATCACGAACCGGCTTATCAAGAGATTGATTTGGGTTTGACGCGGTTTGTAACCATTTTTCAGTCATAATTATCACGGCGGTCAGTTCACTTACTCATGTGTTTCCGGGATTCCTCAAACCATTACTCAACACAACAATTTTCCCAATTAATTGGCTGCTTTTCCACATAGACTGTTAGACCATTGATGGAAAACAAAAAACGCTTTTCACAGTGGCTTTTGTCAAACGTCGGAAAGAATGTTGGCCGAGCTTGGATTCGAACTCCCAACCCCTGGATTGACAGCTACCGACAGAGCTACCAGGGCTCGGCTGGCTTGTCGAGAGAGAACATATATATACTTTATTTCCTCCAGAAATGAAGAGCATTACAATACATAGAATACAATAGATTACCTAACACATAGTATTATACAAAAGAAAACATGAACACATCAAGAAAGAAAAAAAGAGATCGAACATATAAACATGAAAATATCAAAAAATGAGCACATCAAGAAGAAAAAAAGAAAAAGAGATCGAACATATAAACATGAAAATATGACAAAATGAGCACATCAAGAAGAAAAAAGAAAAACAGATCGAACATATAAGCATGAATATACAATGGGAACACTGATGCATAACTAATATCTGGTAATGTCTGGTTTGTTGGAGGCTAGCGCAAGTTGTAACATGTTTGAAAGGTGGGTGTAGTTAGCATTCTTGTCGAAACGAAAAACAAGGCATGCAAATGATAAATCCAGTGTATTACCCATTGATAGACCTTACGGTGTAAGTAAGGTCACACACAGGGCATGATGGGGTTGGTGTGGTTAATACAAAGCAGGATGAATACGGAATGAGTGAGTAAATTAGTAAATAGATGAATGAGCAAACGAATGCATGATTGAATGGATAGATGAATGAATGAATGAAGTAATCAGGTGAGTGAGTGAAAAATATTGAGTGAGTGAGTGAATGAATGAATGAACGAATAGAAGAATATTAATGAATGAGTGGATAAATGAGTGAATGAACGAATGATTGAATAAATGAGTGAATAAACGAATGAATGAATGCACGAATGAATGTCTGTATGGATGTCAAGTCAGTCGATTAATCCAACACTCAATCACTAACCAATGAATCAACCATTCACTGTAATAATAACGAGTCTCAGAATGAACGACCGCACACAAGTACACCCAAACGAACGAGTGGGCGAATGAGTAAATGAACGACTGAATTACCATTGTGAATATAGTCATCGATTTAGCATTCTACATATATAGGATTTAATAACAAACGAGTTGATTTCCTGTCAGTCACGTGGCAGTGCACGCTTTCCCATGCTCACCAGATACATACAGCTGAAAACTGTCTACATTGGTGCCAGAATGATATTGCACATTGGGACAGGTTAATTAACAGAGTTATGTATTGACAACATATTATGAATAATGGCGATTGCACTCCGATCTGGTGTCAATGTACACAATGATGAGCTACTGTCACTCGCATTATGTACCTCGAGTCCAGCGATGCAGTCTAAGATCTGGGTAAATGCATCTTTTTTCATGAGATGTAGGAATCCATTCATGCCAGATGACTCTATAATATTTGTCCATAGTATTTTTTTAATGTTATCATTTGCTGAGCAGAAACAAATCCTATGCAGCACTATGTCATCTACAAGCCTTTCACACTCGTCACATTTTAGCGGGTATTTTCCAGAGAATAACTTACATAGGATGTAAACTGCTGCATAACATGTATTTCGGCTCATATAGTTTCCCCTCAACATTTCCTAAAACATACAGGGGCGGTCTGCATACAACAGTCTATTAAAGTATGTAAGTGTTAGCTTTTGTGGTTTATTTGCATTACGTTGTGCAAGCTCCTTTTCCCAAATTTTTGATCGTACAATTGACTTCCAAGTTCTTTTTGATGGAAAAATAGCTGTCTTGAGAAATGTTACGAGAGAATCATACAGTTCGTATTCATGTAAAATCCTGCATATATCAGGGATAAACCCATATTTCTGTTTCGTTATCCCGGAGTCAAATCGGACAATTATATGCATAAACATTTGCTTGGACAGATATTTCGACGGGAGTCGAACCAACTGCCCAAGAAATCCCAGCTTCCTATAATGTATTTCTCCACGTAATGACAACACTCCAGCAGCATTTAGCACGATTGAGTTGTTGGCAGTCAATGGCAATTTCTGAATGACTTTCAGACAGAACATGTGTTCTCTTTGAAGTTGTGCACTGTTTGTAGCAGATAATGTATCCCAGAGCTCACACCCATACAGACATGTTGGCAAAGCAATAGACTTATACAAGGATAATATAGTATGGACATTAAACTGGCCAGTATTACATATACTTAGTATTGTGCTTCGGACCTTATTGCACGCTTGTTGTACGTTGTCATTGATATTAAAGTATTTGTTCAGTATAATACCGAGATGGGTGTAGTTTGTACACTCCATAATTAAATTATTACCCATTTGCCATTTTCTATTTTGTTTCGAGTAGTCGTTTTTACTCTCATTAAACACTATGACAGCACATTTAGAGGCGTTGTATTCAAAACGCCATTTACATGAGTAATTATTACATATTTGTAACATCTGATCAAGTCCGTGTTTTGATAGACTGACTAAAACCATATCATCAGCGACCGTAGGACTACTAAATGATCTGTCAAAGATACGAAATCCAAGATTTGATTGCTCTAGCTCTTGTATCAGTCCATTTATGAAGAGAATGTACAATATAGGAGAACTTTTACCGCCCTGTCTGGTACCCTGTTGTAGTTTTATAGTGTTAGATAAGACCGACCCATTCCTTACTCGGCTTACCATTGATCTATACATAGTAATGTATGTTTTAATTAACTGAAAACTTATACCGATTTCAATGAGCTTAACGAATAGTCCGTTATGCCAAACACGATCGAACGCCTGTTTAGCATCTAGAAAGCAAACATATGCCTTACTATGGTTTTCTTCATGCACCCTAATTGTGACTGAACGCCGCCTTGCTGTATATTAAGTTTATCTTAGATGACGCTTTGTGAACGACTCAGCATAATCCCTTCAAACACTTTCAGTATAGAAGAGGTAGGAGTTATGGCCCGGTTATTAGGGAGATCATGTTTACGTTTTCTGTTTTGTGAACAGTAATAATTATACATCTATTCAGCTTTGGTGGTACGTAATTGAAGGTGAAAATTGCAGAAAATAATCTTGCTAATGTTTTAAACAATACTTGTCCGCCATTCTTTAAATGTTCGTAATAGACATTGTCTTCACCACACATTTTACCTAGTTGACAGATGTTCAGTATTTCAACAACTTCGGAAGCGGTAACGGGCGGCATGTCGTTACATATGCTCCGATTCTGAAAGTTATTGACAGACATATCAACATATTGTTTCCAGCCACTATCATATCTCGAATTTTCGGACGCCTTATACAGTACAGTGAAATAACGTTGACATAGATCATTGATAACCGCGGCGTCTCTGTAAACAATATTATCGAATTTTATTTCTGCGCCTGCGCAAGGACTATTCGCATTGCGGCGGCGTCGTTAAAAGGGTCCAAAATAAATTTCTGTCTATTTCGGCAGAGCTGTCAATAATGTCATCCTGCTTTTGCATATAATCCGAGACTTTATGTTTATGGAGACGTCTGAAATTGCATTTTGCATGTTTATACTCAATATATATAGGATGAGGATTTCGTGGATTGCTAGCAGCTTTCCAATTTGCTCTTTTTACCATCATTGTGGAATGAAATGTTTTGAGTTCATCATCCCAGTAAGATTTTAGAAAGTTTCTGAACTTTCTCTGTCTAAAGGAAAGACTATCTTCTACTGTTTGTAAGGGTTGGTATAGGGCACTTAATAGATCATTAGACTGTTCTAAACTATGCCGAAAACATTCTTTTTCCGTATTACTAACTTTTGACCAGTTAATATGCCGATTACTTGGCTCTGCAGCCAGAATATTAATAATAGGAATATCAAAACAGCAAACAATAGGTCTATGCCTTGAGATGTTTAAACAATCATCATCGAGTATCATACTATCTGATACACAGTCTGCTTTCTCTACTGGAAAGATGATTTGATCTATAAGGCTTTCAGAAGAATTGTCATAAGAGACAAATGACGATGCCGCTCCTGACCGTTCAGGTAAGACACTTACCGAAAAGCTATTATTTTCTAGAATAAATCGGCGAAATATGCCCGCTCTGCTACTAGTGCGGCTTATATTCTCATTCACTAAATTAGTGTTAAAGTCACCCATACAAATGACTGTACCAAATTCTGAGTAGGATTGCCATAAGTCGTACAGGGTATCGATATATTCTCTGTACGAATTTATTGAATGGTTTGTGCATGGTAGATACACTTGGAAAAGGTAAATAAAGTTGTTACTTGACACTTGAAGCTTTATCCCTACTATACGGTCATTATCTATTGACAGCGGGGTAACGAAACTGTCAAATTTATTGTGCCAAAGTATACCAACACCCCCTTTACCTACACGCCTGTTACTTGGAAAATTCAAATCTTTGAGTGTTTAATGATATGAATAGTCATTCATTGAATTACCTTAAATCGACTCCATTCGAAATGGTTCATACATCCGAAGAAATATCACATAAGGATGATGAAGTTTTTGGTTTCAGTTACTGGTCCAATCAGCGTTACGCTGTGCTTATGGTATTCATATTTCATATATTTTATTGTTTTTAAACATACATGTTTTATAGCAGAAACAAACAGATTAACATAACTAAGAGATTGTGGGATTTGCAGTAAAGAATCAGTGAAGTTACTATTGCCGTCGTAAAGTTGTGTAATGTGATGAATCTATATCGTCTACATATTGTCACTTTGTGTTATGGTCATCAATAGTGGTCTGTTATATTTAAGATTTAATTAAAACTCGTCTGTTTAGACCGAATTGTTGGTAAGTATCCTTGCAAGATAACCAAATAATTGAGTTGATTGAAAAACTAATTTAAGGTAAAAAAACATCTAAAATTTCTAATGATCCATTTCCATTTTATGAAATTCAAGTTTTCAATACAATTTCCATAACTTTCTGTTATGATGGGTTTCCCTTTTGATAGAACAGATATAAGTCAACGTTTATATAGTGAAATTTGCAAAGAAAAAGAAAGTTGAAAACGCTAAAAAAGCAGATGTGCATCCCTGTTCATTTTGAGAATATATTTTCAGCAATCACCAAGGCAAACCTTGGAAATAAATCGATTTTAAAAAACGATAAATTGGAAAGTTGGTTGTGTGAATATATTTTGATAAAAGTTCCGGCTTTGTTTTTTTTTGTTTTTTTAATTATATTTTTTAGATAGACAGACAGACATACAGACAGACAGACAGACAGACAGAGACAGACAGACATACATAGACAGACAAAACAGACAGACAGACAGAGACAGACAGACAAACAGACAATTTTTGCCAAGTTTTATGTATCTATTGCCCCAGATTACTTGTTTTCTTATATAATTAAACGTTTTCGTATTTCCTTTGTTGTTTTAATCCATTGTTCGAGGATATTTCTGTAAACTTCACTCAATTTGACTGTATCTAGGCGATTTATTGAGTCTATGTACGCTAAAAAAGCAGATAAAGAGAGACAGAGAGAGACAGAGAGACAGAGAGGAGAGACAGAGGAGAGAGAGAGAGAGAGAGAGAGAGAGAGAGAGGAGAGAGAGAGAGAGAGAGAGAGAGAGAGAGAGAGAGAGAGAGAGAGAGACAGAGACAGAGGCAGAGAGACAGAGAGAGAGAGAGACAGAGAGAGAGAGAGACAGAGACAGAGACAGAGACAGACAGACAGACAGACAGACAGACAGACAGATAGACAGATAGACATACAGACAGACAGACAGAGACAGACAGACAGACAGACATAGACAGACAAACAGACAGACAGACAGAGAGAGACAGACAAACAGACAATTTTTGCCAAGTTTTATGTATCTATTGCCCCAGATTACTTGTTTTCTTATATCATAAAACGTTTTCGTATTTCCTTGAATGTAATTTGTTGTTTTAATCCATAGTTCGAGGATATTTCTGTAAAATTCACTCAATTTGACTGTATCTAGGCGTTTTATTGAGTCTATGTACGCTAAAAAAGCAGATAAAGAGAGAGAGAGAGAGAGAGAGAGAGAGAGAGAGAGAGAGAGAGAGAGAGAGAGAGAGAGAGAGAGAGAGAGAGAGAGAGAGAGAGAGAGAGAGAGAGAGAGATAGAGAGAGAGAGAGAGAGAGCGAGAGTCAGACAGACAGACAGACAGACTGACAGACAGACAGACAGACAGACAGACAGACAGACAGACAGACAGACAGACAGACAGACAGAGAGAGACAGACAGAGACAGACAGACAGACAGACAGACAGACAGACAGATAGACAGACATATAGACAGACAGACAGAGACAGACAGACAGACATAGACAGACAAACAGACAGACAGACAGAGAGAGACAGACAAACAGACAATTTTTGCCAAGTTTTATGTATCTATTGCCCCAGATTACTTGTTTTCTTATATCATTAAACGTTTTCGTATTTCCTTTGTTGTTTTAATCCATAGTTCGATGATATTTCTGTAAAATTCACTCAATTTGACTGTATCTAGGAGTTTTATTGAGTCTATGTACCAAATAATTGCTTCCGTATCTATTTAAAAAGTATCTGGAATAATTTGCCAGTGGGTGTCAAAATTTCGGCTTATTAATGTCAAGTCAGTGGTGTTTTGTGATTTACAATTAGCAAATAGTACTTCAAAGTACTTGATTGAACTAAATGCTTTGATACACAGTACATCTACTTTTAGAAAGACGTTCATAATTATATATGTATGGCAGTTAAAGAAATACACGGTCATGGTGACATAATGGTACTCGTTTAACTATAAAAGAAAACATTTCCCTCATACACACTGCATTATACGCATGCGCAATTAAAAGAACTTTTAAAAATAGTGGGACAAAATGGCGATAATTTATATAATTAAAATGCTTAACACAATATACCATGATCAATGTGGCTTCAAATTAATGGTTTCCATTATATCCCAAATAAGTTGCCTGAACAATATTGTTAGAAGTCTCTAATGCTTTCAGAACCTAACCTGTAGTTTCAAAGTTTTAAAAAAAAAAGTCATATTGGCATATATTATTTACATGAACGATGAAAGCTTCTTTGTGTGCAAAGGTTTTCTAGAAGAAAAAGTTTAGGGGATGTCACGAAGGCAATTACAATAATGTCAATGGCCATTAATCAATCTTTACATGAAAGACCATCATAGTTGACTCGTTGTTTTATTTTTTTTAAGACACTATTAACAGTATGTCAATTGTATCATGCCGTGGTCCTGGTAAAGGAACCAAAACTAGCGGCCTGTTCATACTAAATCGGTCCAAAAGTCATTCCCCCAACCAAGAGATTCAAGTACAGGGTCATATAGTTGTCTGTATAGTAGCTCTTAACGACTTTAATAATGGTACCCCTTACAAATGGTAATATACGAGATGCCACATGACTTTCTAGTGAATACTTTTGTCAATAACGATAACTTTTTGTAGCATTATCAAGTTAAATGTCCTGTTTAAGTCAAGATACTAGTTCTTCAAATCAAAATGTTTTATTTTCAGCGTTGCTTACTTTCTGGACTGACTTACTTATATTATTTATTCATATAGTTCTGGTGTTAAATGAAAAATTGTTTGATCACTAAATGTGCATTATCGACGTACGCGAGAAAATAAGCAACGGCTGTGTGATGGTGACGTCATAAATATCAACACCTCTTTATTTGTCGAGAATTACTGGTACCTCTTGTTTTAGTTCTTAAATGTCTTTTAGTGACTAATGCACCATGAAATATTGTAAAATTCAACATCATCCGAATGATGCAGAGAGAGCACATATTTTAACATATTTTATGATATATAATATTACGATGACTGAGTATAAAATCATATTTGCATTTATCTATATTTAGCCTCTCTTTTTATCATTGTGTAGGTTATGCACGATGTTTTACTTATTTTCTTCATGTTTTTAATGTTGTAACGAAGGCAGGATTTGACATACTCCATATTATTTGAAAAAATGAATAATGCTTCCCGTCAGTCACGACCTTAAATATATTAGTGATAAAACATATCAATCATGTTCGCCATTCATTGCAAAAGAAGAAATGTTAAGGCTGACCACATGGAAAGGCGTCCTTCGTGTTTATGCTTTAAGTAACGACTACGATGGGACATTGGCTATACCGTGAAAGTTAACTGTAACCGTCATTGAATAGCCGCGGAAGGTGCGGTCAGATGTTAACGACATAATATGTTGAAACCATTTGCTCTCTATGAACCTTATTTAAGAATACAGCGGAATTGCCATTCTGAGATTCTTACTTTTCTTGTGCCGGGATCCTTGCCATTTTGTGTATATAAGGACGAATTTCCTCTCATAGATTAGAACTTGAAGACGTGGTATATTTGAATCTACATCGAGGATCGAAGAATTGAAAGGTAAGGTTATTGATGTTTAAACTGAACATATTCTTGTTAAGGAAGTTATTGTTAGTTTGTTTTCGTAACATTAAAACATAACTTTCATTTATTAACGTATACGTACGAACTAATAATGTAATACGTACGTAAAATATTCCATATTACTTTTTACTCTTTCACTGCCGAATTTCACAAAGTCGACTCTCTCATGTTAAACATTGGACCATTCCATTTTTCGTCGAACATGTCATTTGTTAAAATTAATGACTCAGTGGCAAACAATGTAGTTTCAGGAGAGACAGATCGTTACGAGCAGACTCGACTAAAACTTCATTGTTTGCAAAAGCCTTTAATTGCCTTTGGCAGCGAAAGGGTTAACGTATTTGTATTGTGTTCCACGTTGTATATGTCGTTAGATCCATACTGCTTGGGAAAATATGACAACTCTCAACCTATTACAAACAAACAAGAAATGTCTACATCAAATAAATGGAGCTTATTGAACAAGAGAGTAGTATACCATCTGCGTTTAAACCATATGTGATACAGGAATTAAACAATTGTTCAAAGCTGAAACTTAGCTCTAAGGACTGTAAAGCGTTAATATAAACATACGAAATAATTGATATTTGTCCTGAATACGATAAATATCTCCAAGGTTCGGATAGTTTTTGACTTGACCCATTATTATTACACCAGTATGTGTTTTTGCAAGGCATTCTTTCACTTTTGACTTCATATTAGCTCAGATGTTTACAAAAAAGTAAGGACGACCTTAGTAAATTATTTCCTTAGTGCTTGAATTACATTTATTTTGTTATCTAAGTACAGTCACAGTGGTCTTTCAGAAGTGTCAGCGTTTTAGAAAAACTCTGATATTCGCTATGGTCGGATGGGACACGTTGTATTCATATACTACAATTAAATCGATGGCAATTTACGTCAATATGAAAGGAACAACCGGGAAAAGGAAAAGTCATTGTGAACTAAGCATTCGTCTTCCATCAATAGGTTACATTATCTCTAAGGGAAGGCCTCAGATTCCCTGGCAATTTTGTTTGTTAAATGTGGGAAAGCCAGGAGATACAAGTGGACCACTTCGATGTAGTTGGAATAACGAAAGCGGTTTTCAACTCCAATCAATCAATCCGGCCATTGCTTAAAATTATTTGCCGAATTCAAATGTTCACTGCACAGATATGTTTTACGACCGCAAATCACTAGACGTGGATATAGTGCATGTTTATGGTCAGGCATTGATCCGATTAAGCGAAGACACCGCTGCTCTCTGGGTCTACTCTAGCATTAAAGTATCGAACTATATTGGTTTTACTATGTCGTAGTAGATACGAGGAAATAGAAATACTCTGCCTAGACAATTTTATATCCATTTTTAGCCCCACTGGCTGTAAGCCAGTCGAGCTTATGTGATGGCAAATTGTCCATCGTGCGTGCGTGAACATGGGGGGTAACAGGTAACATCCTCTAAACGTCCTATC